>DWKL01002037.1:0-13365 GCA_018249415.1 Phareas burnsi | reverse complement strand
GAGGGGGTCGGGGTGTTTTTATGTGTTCATGGCACAAACGATTTAGGGTTGTCTTGTGTGGTGCTATGACATTATAGTGTTTTTTTTTTTGTTGGTTAATTTTTGTTAATTTCCATTCTGGATATGCACAATGCAGTAATCGTATTGTGATAAACAGGAATGTAATCCACCTGTTATTAAGTGGTGACTGCTGCCCATGGAAGTCTATAGCCAATCTAAATAAAACAAGAGACAATCACAGATTGCTACTCTTGATAATTAAGCAGGAATTCTTCATGCAAGTAAGTCTGCCTTACCATTGTATTCAAACCTATATACAGTAACTATGAAATGTTGCTATTTTTGAGATTTGTGAGCTAGAAATAGGTGTAAAGTTAATGCTCCTGGATGTAATGTTTATCTTATTAAATGTGTAAAAATGTTGTCTCGTGCTTGTAAACTAAGCTTATTGTCTCTATTGTATATATAAAGTATTTTCTGCTATTTGTAATTACATTTTGGTTAAAATGATTATTGCATAATTGATGAAATGTATTTTGCACATTCTAGGGTGAGGAGAATCTTGGCATGGTAATGGTGTTCACCCTGGTATCGTCAGGACAAGAGTGGCTAAATGATAAGTGGGATGCAATTAAAAAAGAAAGGGAGGAACAAATGCTGGCAAAGAAGAAAGCTGAAGAAGAGGCAGAGCTGGTTTGTTTTAATTTTGACTTTTCCTTTGTTCCATTGAAGATATCAAAAGTAATCTCATTGTGCTAGTTCTTTTCTTGTTCTATGATAAAAGTAAAGCATTTCATTTGCATTTTTATTGAAAATTTTGAAGTACTATATTTCTAGCTACATATCTTTCATAGAAATTGTGAGTTTTGCCATGATATTGAATATATTATAAATTTCTCTTACCACAACTCCCCAGTCTTCATATTTATATAAAAAGCTATTAATAAATGATATTCCGAAGATTGATCCAGATGAGTAACTAGATAATTTTTACCATTAAAAACCAGATTTTTTGAGCAAATCTTCATGCATAATAGTAACACAAACAAACATACAAGCTTAAGAAATGGAAACATATCAAAATCCACTCTGGACACCAGACACTCCAGTTTTTTCTATTGTATATTAACTGTTGCATAAGACAATCACACTGACACAGGCATATAATTATTTGTTGACTATCCATGTTTTGAGTTGACAGTTTATATACATACGTGTTTACATATGTGAAACAAGTCTAAATTGTATTTCTGCCATATGGTAGAAATTATAATTGAAATATATGAAATCCATTTAATTGCTTCTGAAGTCTTATGCTGTGACGTTGTTATAATTATTATGTACCTACTAATTTGGTTTAATCAATTGATCTGAAAATACATTATGATATTTTAACAGAAAAGATTTGAGGGTACAAGAGTGACAGTGGAATCATTCCTGGCATGGAGAAAACAATTTGAAATTGATATGGGCATTCCAGCTAAAAGAGAAAAGGAAGCAAAGGACAAAAATAAACTCACTGGAAAAGAACTATTCCTTAGAGACACCACACTCAATGAATCCGACTTGAAGTTTCTGGAGGATGGTACGTTTGAATCAGTAACAAACATTTTTGAAAATAATCTTTTATCTTGTATGATCTTTTATCTTTATCTTGTATCATCTTAAACTTATAGTATCATGACGAGATTTTTTCATGTTGCACGGAAGTGGCAAATTTTTAAGATCGTCATATAGATAAGTATTATACGTAGCAAAATATATCTGAAGGGAACACTGGCTGGACAGGGCCTGGCCTGGACAGAATGTAAGAAAAACATTGTAGTTGTATAGCTCGTTCTGCACAACACAAGACTTATTCTGTCCATATTATTTTTAGGAATACTAAAAATATTATATATTAGTGCATTTGTTGCCATCACAGTCCATATATGTTAAGATCATCTTCTCGTTGTAAATGTGGCCAGGTTCCATCCAATATTTGGTGTTATGTTACAGCCTGCAATGGGACCTTTTCCTCATTTATTTCTGTATTATTTAGCTTAATGCAGGGCTGGATGTTGGCTTAAGGTATCCGTGGAGCTGGCTTAGAACCCGTATACATTAAGTGTACTGATTTATTTAATTGTTTTATTTAATATACCAGTAAATAACAAATGAATACAATTTGAGTTTACAATATATTACATTTTTTCCAAAAGTTGTAACTTTTCAATAAATGTGTTTAATTTCAGGTGATGCAGTTAAAGTGGATGAGTCCCTGTTTCAAGATTTGGATGACCTTGATATATCAGACGAGGATGACGAGGATTATGTGCCCGGGCAGAGTGGTACCGAGAGTGATTAGCACTCGTAGTCGCGCTCTACCAACGAGTGCCGTTATCCAAGCCTTAGACTGATCATTGAATGGCAATATTTCGAAACAAAATTACCTCTTGAGATATGAAATTGGAAATAATATAGGCTGTGTACACAGATGTTTACCATGTTAACTACGAGAACTTATAATTAGGCAAATACGAGAAAAAATCATTAGCATTTTATAACATTTTGTATTAAACACGATTTATAAAAGTGCTTGCAATTAAATCATGGCATCGAATCATATTAAATGTCCTTGTTATCATGCTTATCATATTTTATATAATAAAATAAAATTATAGCTGACGTGTTCATTCATACTTTAAAATAATTTAGTGTGAACATATTTTTCTGCGACGATGTTAGTTTTAAATCACATGGTGTGAATATATGGTAATAGCTTTGCTAAATCCAAATAAAACAGTTTGCTTGAGTAACAGGAAAAAACTGCTGGACCTATTTTGATAAAACTTTCACCGTTTGACAACAAGACGTTTCTCGGTAGAATGAAGACAAAACATACATAAATGAGAATTAAATTTAATTAGAAAAACTTAGAAAAATATGTTTTATTATACAGAAAACTCGGTAGGGCTTCATTCATTTACTTAACCTCCATACTTAGGCTTATACCTTGTATAATTCGCTTGTCAATATACATTTTGTATTAAGTGAGATCCCAAGAGCCAGCTCCACGCTTCGACACCAGCTTCGGCCGACAAGCGGTTCTATGCCTCGGTTTATTACAACAAAATACTATATATGTATATACCAGTTTGATTTATTGATGGATGACAAAAATATATCAAGTTATTGTAATTTTCAATTTTGCAAACTATAAATATATAGTTTTGTACCATGTTTGTGGATATTGCCTGTATTGTCTGTTTAAATTGGGCAGCCATAGAATTATGTTAATTTTATCAATTTCAAATGCAACACATCAACTTGTATATGTAAAAGTAATAGTGAAGTTGGGTTTCACCTCATTCAGCCAAAACGCTCAAGAATGTTTTGTATATTTTTAATCTTATTTTCATAGTTAAGAAGGAAAGGGCGGATGTTCTAATACGCCGGCAATATATACTACAGAATGTGTTTATGTATATCTGTAAGATTGGATGTTTGTATGTTACATGTATGACATCCATGTTGGCTAATCATCCAACTATGCCGTGCACTCTTTGAAATGTATCGTCAAGTACGAAAATTACCGATTCCGCAAATACGTTCTAAATTTAAAAATGATCGGTTAAGTGTCAAAAAGCGATGTATGCCGTTAATCATGTTCGAAATTGAAATATTACTCAATTAAGTGTTTAATAGAAATTATTAATATATTATGATGTTATAATGTTCTATAGATACCGCTAGATCGACGATCCATTAGATGTTAGTATTTTTAGTATACCATAGAAAAAAATATACTTTGTACTAGTTCTAATATACAATTTACACAAGTCGTCGATATTTGTATATGATCCAACTGCTATAACTTTAAATTCTGGTTCTCAAAGTGCTCGTCAATAGTTCAATAGGAAGAATGTTTTTATATTAAAACAAAATTGTTTTTTATTTGGAGAATAGTTTTATTTACACTTTGCGACTATACTTGGTATTTACAACCGACAAATGAAACATACACAAAAAGCATTTTTTTTTATAAATAACACATTTTTAACATTGATTTTATAAAAGCAACCGATTATCACAAGCGAACGCAACGAAATCTGAGACAACATCAATATTCTCTTAAGTAATACAATTAAATGATAATATAAGTAATAGAAATTACGATATCAAAAATATCTTACAAAGTGCAGTCTTAAATAATGAGTGACAAATCAAAATCGATATATTTTTCCCCTAAACGTTCTAATGATAACTAATGATAATTAATGATAATTAATTAACCACAGATATGTACGTTATTAAAACAAATTCTACGTTCTTTAAGCTCTATTTATACACGTCGATACTGTTGAACGCCTAGCAAAGGATGCTCATAGAAACAGGTGATTTTTATGGTGTCTCTGCTTCCATAGATTTAAAGCAATAGATACAAAGGCTCCGCAGCCAAAAAAAACGATTATTTTTCAAATATCTTTTGCTATTTTAGGTGCTATACAAACTGTATTATGATTTCCTTTTGAGTCGTGTTTATTAAACTGATCCAAAATGGATTTTTGGGACATCACTATAATATATTACTATATAGTGGGCGGGAAATCGCGGCATTAAAATATTCCGAATTGGAAATACGAATGCAGTGATTTTAATAATATTTACTTGTCTTATTTTGTAATAGACTAAAAGATTAGTAACAGAATTTACTGTTTAGAAATTATTTACCGAACCAAATAATCAAATATAAATTCACAATAATAACGAGTTAATGAATTTAATTACCATAAAATATGTGAGATATTATCCAAAATATAGTCAAGTAAGACTGATATTGATTATTTTTAATGTTATATTGCGGAGCACATCCATCGACCTAAATCTATGACTTGTTACTATGCATCGGTACCGGGTCTGCGATGTGTAATAGAACTTTATACCTTACGAACATATCTCACTGCACAATACCAACTTTATTTTCCAATAAGAAAGAAATTGGTATTTTCTGTTACAAATATATTTTAACAACACATTACAAATTGTCAAATAATTAATTACATTTACATTAACAATTCCATTTAAATTTAAACACACAATACAACAACAATTCAATGGATAATTTAAAACGTGCCCGTTAAAACTATAACATTTAAAAACATTTACTCGTCGTTATTAACTAACATCCACGTGTGATAGGAGTGAATAATGACTATATTGATAACGTACAAAATATTTAACTTTCCATACAGATACGAACTGTAATTATATGATGCATACCTGAAAACTAGGCCTAGTAATAAAGTCAAACAAAACAAGCCGCAAATCGAAAAACACTCAGATACGTAACAACTACTCTACAAACGTGGACGAAGTAACCAAATAGACTCCAAATGTTATTGTATAACTTTGAAGTAGTGGTATGAAGGGCCGAGGTCTACACGCTTATTGGCTTTCAATGCACGCTGAATATCTCAAAGAAGGCTTGAGTCCATCATCATCATCATGAATCGATTGCTGTCCCGCGATTGGGCTACGAGAATCCTCTCAAAATAAGTAAGGTTATGCCACAATCCACCACGGTGTGCATTTGGTAGACTTCACACACCTCTGAGAACTTTACGCATAACTTATAGGCGTGTACGTTTTTTTCGATCACGTATTAATATATATTTCTAATATACACATAATATCGAAACATCAGACATGCGGCCCGGTATTAGATCCCTGGGCCTCAAGGGAGACCCGGATTCTTATCACAAGGATCTACATACGTCGCCCTTAGATGCTCCGAATGCTGGGAATGGGTTCAGAGAAGCTCGGATATTGCGGGGCCCTACATAAAACAATACGAATCTTGACAAGTATTACACCAAACAAAGTATGATTTGCATTGGGAGTCTATCAGTTACCTCGTCTACGTTCACAAAATGCATGACAAAACAATAACCGTGGTATATATGAAAACTTAACATCCTTTATGAACGAAGCAAAATAGGATATGACGTACTTAGAAATACGCAATATATCAACTATTCTAAACAACACAATTCTTAAAGGTATTGGTCGTCATCTCGATTAGAGCATTCATCGCCTATAGAAAGGATTTGTTTATGTGAGAAGAGTATCAAAAGATCGTACAGTCACCTAATGTTAAGTGGTCACTGCAGCCCATGGATACCCACACCTAACCTCAAACAGGACTTCAGTCATGTTTAAGATGCGATACTACTCCTGAGGACTAAGATGGCTGTCTCGCCGCATGTGCACCCGACAAACCCCTCAAACCAAAACAACAATTGCTTCACAGTGGATTATGAGGGCGGAGGTGGTACCTCCCCTTGCGAACTGTAGTTCTACCACTTACAATGGAACTCGACATAGAACCATTTAGTGCTTTCACATTAAGAACGATACGAAAATGTAAACAATAGGAAAACAGAATAGTTAACAACACTCAGGTGATAATTAATATTACTATCATACACTGCTATAGGCCAATACAGTTAACGACATACTAAAGTGCTCACATTCACAATTGTGAAAATATTTGACATCTTGTACCTATTCAATTGTATTACATAGTACTGTATGTTAAAAAAACATCTATTCTTGCGAACCGTCCCAATGTCACGATTTCTGACGTTGAGACTGAGTCTGTAAATTTAATATTTTTACATCGCTACCTATCTAAGCATGTGTAAAAAATATCCATAGACGTGTGGTTCTGTATTTATCTAGATATTACAAGACTTGTATTGTTCAGATGAAGCGTAAGTTCCGCGATCTACCTCCGTGGCGACCGAGCTCAACATGCGACGCGATCTATTGACTAATCTAACGTAAATCGGTTCACTAATGACTAACAGTCCACGATCACCGTCCGACACCGTAGCCGCGACCACTGTTGCACTTGTAAGCATTCGGTTGGAAATAATATCGTGCTGTGAGTTCGACAAAATAATCAGTAATGCAATAGCGTCCTATGAAACCACGTCGCCCGTGCAGCGTCAGTCACAGCCCACTGCGGTTGTAGAAACCGTAGGACCGCAACTTCCTGCTATTCGCAATAGGCATTGCTCATTTAAGTCTTTGTGTCACATTTGCTAAAGCGACCGCGAAGGCCTGCAAAGCGGAGAAGGGGTATTGGAAGTCCAGGGTGTACGCGTTGCCGTCGATGCGGCCGAACTGCATCACCTGAGGGTTTTCAAACATCAAATCAGATCAATATTTTACAGCGTATAGCAACGTAAGACGTAAATGAAAACATGAATACATCACCATCATCAATCATGTCCCATTACTGGACACGACTGTCCTCTCAGAATGAATGAGATTAGGCCATAGTCCACCACGCTGGCCAAGTGCGGATTGGTAGACTTCACATCTTAGAGAACTTTACAAAGAACTCTCAGATGTGTGGGTTTCCTCGCGATGTTTGTCTTCACCGTTAAAGCAAGTGATAATTAATTTCTAATACGCACATAACTTCGAAAAATTAAAAATGTGTGCGGGATTCGGACCCCGGATACTTGGCGTGAGAGTCCTGAATCTTAACCACTAGGCTATCATTGTCCGTGAATATTGAATACATCAACGGACCCAGAGTTGAATCCTAAGGAGCCCCTTTTAGTTATCATCTGATGTGCGACGAAAGTGATGGCGCATTGAACTTTTCTATAAAAAAGATATATATTATATTCCATTTTTTATGATTGAACAGCAGCAAACGAGGTATACAGGCCACCTGATGTTAAGTGGCCATTGCAGTCCACGGACTGCACTTCTACGATTGAAAAGTAGCAAACGATCTTGCGGAACACCTGATGTTAAGTGGTCATTGCAGCCCATGGACACCAACATCTCACCTCAAACAGGACTGAAGTCCTATGGTGACGACTGAGATGGTCGCCTTCCTGTAAAAGTACTCTGCAGCCACATCTCTCCAACCGATACACGGGTATTGCTTCACGGCGGATTGTGAGGGCGGCAGTGGTACCTCTCTGGACCAACTAGTTCTACCAGCCATTAAATACAATGATATTTCAATTTTAAAGCAAGGTCTTATATGTTTTAACTCAATAACTAGGTAATCAAAAACTATAAATAAGTCACATAATGCAGCTGTAAGTATAAAAAGATTTAATTTGGTTTTTTGATGCTCTACCAGTCACTACATGTGATGGCGAATTCTAAACCAATTAGTGTTAAAACAGTCACCAAACAAACCTGCTTCCCGTGATATTCGATCTGGAAGTTCTTGGCCGACTCCTGGGTGACGCGGCCGCCGAAGTCTAGCTGGTACACCTGGCTGTTCTCGTTCCACATGGGCGCCTTGTTATGCATCACCAGTTGGCGGCGCGCGCCCCCCGCCACCGCCGCCATGTTGCCGCCGGCGCGCTTCAACTGATATACGTGTTCGATATATTTTATGTTACAAAAGTAGCATGTTACAAAACGAGCAGGTAGCCCGCCTAGAGTTAGCTCACTACCGCCCACAGTCATCTGTATCACCTCTACATAGAGCAGATATCCTACGCAAAATCGCTTAGGCGTAAGACGCGATCCCTGAGATCTAAATTGAAGCGGTTCGAAAGAGTGCTGCTGCCTTAACACGAAGTTACTCAGCAGCTTAAAACCACTGCCAGCAGAATTAGAGGTGGTAGTGATGCGTCGTCGGTGATACGACAGTTATGGAATTTATTACCTATTCATCAAACTACACCGTCTGAAGTTGTTACAAGCGTGTTTGCGAAGGAACATGGAAAATCATGCCGGTAATGATAACTTCTTTACTATTATAAAGCTAGTCGATGCAAATTTAAAGGAGTTTGGCGCAAAATCTACTCAGATGTGTAGATTTTCGTATTCGGCACGAAGGACCAAAATATTAAGTAATAAAAAACTCCAAACCGCACACTCGACAATGGCTATCGAATAAGGATTTTGTTGTGTGGATGCCATAGACAAAAAAGTGCCCATATTGATCCAAATTACACAACTAAATTAATTAATTAACTCTGTAAATGGTATATTATTAAACAAACAATTAAATGCTTTCATAGCCCCACACAAAGATATCGATCTTTAATCGAGGGTGCTATGAATATATACAAAACGAGTACACCAACACCAATACCCAGAACAGAAATCTAAATTCATTATTTAGATATCTGCTTTGGGATCGAACCCGCAACCCTCAGTGTGTCAAATCGGCGTGGTAAACGTTGCGCCACGCGAGCCGGGTTGATCGTTTATTGATCGCTTTAAATATTTTTAATAACCTTGTTTCTAAGTTGTGCCTTTTGGAAGCTTTCCAGATCGCGGTAGTTCTTGCTGTTGACCTCGCTGTAGCCGCCGCCGTTCGAGTATTCGTCGTCGGAACTTTCCGAGGGTTTCTTATTTCGACGACGATTCAGCAGTGGAGAGTTGAGCAGTTGTCTATAACATGCATACATAAATATAGTTCCTAAATTGCGTTGCAAATCTCAGAGATCTTATTGTTCTATACCAAGTTATTTAAATTCCGTTAACAAATCTCAGAAGTCTAATTATTTTATACTAAGTTATTTTAAATTCCGTTGACAAATTTTAGAGGTCTAATTGTTCTATACAAAGTAACTCTAAATTCCGTTGACAAATCTCAAATGTGTAATTGTTCTATACCAAGTTACTTTAAATTTCGTTGACAAAACTCAGCGGTCTTATTTTTATATGCTAAGCTATCAAGCAGTGATAGCCTAGTGGTTAAGTCTCCGGTCCCTCACACTGGAGATCCGGGGTTCGAATCCAGCATGCACCTCTGATTTTTTGTAGTTATGTGTGTATTAGAACTATCACGTGTCACTTGTTTTAATGGTGAAGGAAAACATCACGGGGAAACTTTAAAAGATAACTTTTGTATTAAAAATATCTAATGCCTTTTCGTAAAAACAAAAAAAAAACGTACGCTGATAGAGCGCATGGATACAGCTAAGAAAATAAAGATTGTACATGCAACGCACCGTATGGGCGAGGCTGAGGAGTACCGCTGGCGGCGCGCGGCGGGCGCGGGCTGGGAGCGCGCGGGCCGCGGCGACGCGGGCGCCGAGCTGCTCTCCCGCGCTGCGCCGCTCTTGTCTGCGCCAACCGCGCCGCCCGCCGCCCCTCCCGCCGCGCCGCCCGCCGCCCCACGCGACGAACGCGACGCCAGCAGCCGAAGCGCTAGCTGCTCCAACGAACCTGCCACGTATATTGACAATCAGAACTACCTGATTGATTGTAAGTAACACGCGACAAGATACTAACCTTGTCGTATGTACGATATTTCGATGAAAGGCTACTTCTAGGGTGTACCGCCTTACGATTTTGAAATTGCTAACTATTAACGATACGTGCAGTGGATCATTGCTATTATCTAACTAGAAAAAGAAAATGGACTCACGCAAGAATCGTCCCTATCCTAATCTAATTGTCATAAAATCATAATCAGTCAATACATTAATTAATTCTAAAAAACTGGGATAAGCGTGATCTTTTCAATTTACCTTTGTAAAGGTAACGCGGTTGGTAACTTATCGTGAGGGATCTAACAAGCACAGTCATTTCCTAGAATGTAGAATCATGTGTAGATTTTCAAAATCTATCATTATCAGCCAACTAGATTCAAATGTAAATAAAATATCATTCCATACTAAGTTGGTGGATGTGATCTCGAAATGGAGGGGGCCTCGTTCGATCGAGCCTTACGGGAAGCCACATGCGAGAGTGCCAGGGCGTGTTCGACTCTACCTCGACTAGCCGCAGGAAGCGAACTCCCTGCGATTCTCACCGGTGAAGTAGGGGAGGGCGCCGCGGGTGAGATAAAGCATCTAAGTGCTACTAACTATAATACTTGCTGTAGTCGGAGTCGCTGTCGGTAGCGAGAGCGGCCGCGGTGGCGCGCGGGACGGCGGGCTCGCGGCGGCAAGTGGAACATGCCGCGCGATCCCGCCGCGAACGCCGCCCACTGCTCCCGCTACCCGTGCCACTGCCCGCGCCTCCTCCCGCGCCGCTGCCCTCCTCCGCGCTCGTGGCGCCGTTCTCTTCGCCGGTGCTATTGCAACGGCTACTTGAATTCGCTGATGCATTTTCTTCCCGCGCGTTTGATGCACCGGTCTTTACCTGACGCTGATCTGCGGTCATCGCGAGCTCACTAGAGTCGAGGCTCTTCGACTTTCCGCACTTCTTTAGACTCGGCGTCTTTACGATCTCGGTCTGTTTGACGTCAGACGTCCTGAAGTATCGTCTCGGCCTCCGGTGGCGCTTGTTGTTTACGAGTACCAGACGTCGCGGTGGCTCTCCTCTGAGCGCAGTCAGGCTCACGTGGGCGTGGAGTACCTGGGGGTCCACGAGGTCAAGATAGCCCACGCTGCAACTTCGGGTTATCGTGTCATACATTGGCACGTTTGCGCACACCGGACTGATCGGTACCACGGTGGTAGTCCTCTGCACTCTCACCTCCCTTCCCCTTTCAGTTAAGTTGTTTATGGTCGTCTCAATTGGAGTCTCCTCATCAATATATTTAAGATCCTCGTTCTTTTGCAAATTTCGCAACGTATCAGCACGCTTAGTCATTGCATCAGGATGGACTTCGTGCTCGTAATTTTTATTGCACAGAGACTTCAGTATTTTAGTATTAATCTCATATGATGCTGACTCACCTCTGCTACAAATATTTTTACGCAGCTTGGAGAGACAATTATCGGAAACGTGATTATCGCATTTCTTAATAGTTACCTGTCTGCTAGGTTCTAAACTAAGATTCAAGTTGAATGTCTGTTGTTCTATATTGGACAGATTACCCTTAAGTGAAATATTGTCACCGCGAACACTATAATCTGTTCTTCCGACACAAAAGTCTCCTCGTCCACCACAGGTGACAGTCTGCGGAGACGGTCTTTCAAAGATAATGTCGGTGGGGGCTACAGCGTTCTTAGGCGACTGGAGAGTAGGAACGGAACTCTCGCATCTTAAGGGCGAAATAGCATGGCGATTTGGTACACTGTTAGAATTATTTAGCCGTCGTTCTGTGGGTTGTGTCGTATGCCTCATCGGAGTTGAGTTATAAACGTTGTCTGGCACATTGTTTAAAGCGTCACTCGTATCGATAAACGGGAATTCCTCGTAGGATTCGGCTCTTGCAAGAGTAGGATTGAAATTGTTATTGATCGAGGTATAATCGGTCTGACTATGTATGTTATTAGTGCCGATTCTCTCACTGAGTATATTTTGATTGAATTTCTTTCTTATATTGTTGTTGGTATGTGATGGTGAGCTAGGATTACTCGACTGGAAGACATCTTCTTCATCTTCTGAAAATATATTTGGATTGAAGGTAGGATCGGGGCCAACGGGATAATCATCCCTTAATTCTGTTATCATCAGTGTCATCTGCCTGGGTTGGAGATGGAGTAACGACGTCTTGTATGTTACTTGACCCAAGTTCGCGGGCACGTTCTTAGCTAAACCGTGCATTTTGAATTTGGTTCCCCAGATATTTGAAGTGACTTCTACTAACCGAACATCCTGAAAAGAGATTAGATTTCACTGAAGGTTTGTTTATGTTTGAATGTAGTAAAACAATAGTAAAGATTGATATAATAATACCTCTGGAAGAGAATCTATGTAAGCCAATTCATCAGGGGTGTCATCTTTTTCACTAGAATTCCTAAATTTACGTCGTTCGCGAGCTCGTCTACGTCTTTGAAGTCTTGGAGATCCTGAACATCCTAGAAAAGATAAAATTGTAGATTAACTGGAAAATCGAAAGATGGGGTCTCTACCTACCTAATTTTACTAAATATTTATACCTTTTCCGAGTGTTCGAATTCGTCAATAACAGCGTTGTCTACATCTTGGATATCTTTGGAAGTGGATTTTTAAGTGGGTTGCAGTTTTTTGGAGATAGATATCGATCGTCATTTAATTTAAAGAGTTTAGATAAGTTTACATAAACCGCAAACTGTGTAAAGTTGGGTGCGTAAAAAAAAACAAAAAAGAAAAATGAAATAGATGTAAGGTAGAAAGACTAAGACTACCACTAGTACCCGTCAAAAGTTTTTCCCCGCTATTAACTAATTAAAAAAATGCATACGCAATCGTATGACGCGGCTGGGTGACCGGGGTTCGAGTCCCGCATGAACCTCTGATTCTTATAAGTTAAGTGCGTATTAAAAAGTAATGATCCATTGCTTTAACAGCGAAGAAAAACTTCGTGAAGTAACTTGCACATCTGAAAGTTCTTTACAAAGTGTGAGAAGGAGTTCTACCAATCCGCACTTGGCCAGCGTGGTGGACTATGACATAACGTGCCCAACAGTGTGACATTAATGGGTCAGTGACGATGATGTTTTGTGAATTTCG
>DWKL01002036.1:0-13366 GCA_018249415.1 Phareas burnsi | reverse complement strand
CGGATATTTTTAACCACCCCCCCCCCCCCCCCATGATTTAAATCTCATCAGAGATCGGCCACAGATACATTGCTACTCTTGTGGACTAAGTTGGGACGCTAAATTAGCACACCCTTCAAGTCAGCATATGGCAGCGTTTAACCTTATCACTAGAAGACAGAAGAAGGTGTGGTGGTGATGCTTCCGGAGTCGAATCACATTGGCTTTTGCCACCTTAAAAATGTTTCTACGCAATCTGCGACAAGTAAAAAAACATAATTTTATAGGTGATAGAACAAAGTACGTTCGGGGGCGTATCGCGGCCGTCGTCGCAATCCGCCGTGAAGCAATATTTGTTTCGATTGGAGAGGAGTGGTTATCGGGACACTTTCAAACGAGACGACCATCTTAGTGCTCAAAAGGGGTAACGTATCACCGTACGACAGAGTGACGCATCTACGTGTTAGGTACCTCAGATAGAGCTTAAGTCTTGTTTGAGGTTAGAAGTGGGTATCCATGGCCTACCGTGATAACTTAACATCAGAGCACCTGGACGGTCGTTTGCTCTTCAAACCTTAAAAAAAATCAATCCACACTAGCTAGCTAGCAAAGCTTCTCGTGGGTACGGACATAAAACAAATGAAGGTGGTATAATATTTCGTGCTTCGACTCCAGAGGCACCACCGATACACCTATTTCTGGTCTATTAACAATTTGACTGCAGCAAACGCACCTGTCGTGTTTAACTGTCCGCGTCACCCGTGCGGCTCGCACGTATACGGTGTGTGCCGCCGTACTGAAACATGCTTGTTGTGTTGCGCGCCGCACGGGTGGATTGTTTCGAATATTAGCTGCCGCAGCCAACGTGTTAACAGTGTTAAACGTAAATTTTCCTGATATTTCTGGTCTTGAAAAAAGTAAAACGAGTACCTTTATTGTGACTGAGGCACCACTAGCGACATCTAGCAAACGTACGTACTATTCGAATGCGAGAAAAGCCGATACAGACAAGAGATAATTTTATGAGTGCCATCTATTGCTATATTTTTGTTTCACTTAGTATAGCTTCTTTACTCTTCTGATGCATTTAAGTTTCGTATATTTCGTATAGATGGCAGATTTATAGACTTTTTCTTTATGTTGGAAGAGCAGCAAACGTATGTAGGCCTCGTGATATTAATTGGTCACTGCAGGCCATGGATACCCGCTTCAAACTCTATCTGAAGTTATGCGTCACTACTCCTGAGGACTAAAATGGTCGCCTTGCTTGTGAGTATTTTCGACAACCACATCTTTCCAATCAAAACATAAGAAATTGCTTCACGGTAGATTGTGAGGGCGGGGGTGGCAACTCTCCGGTCGAATTCTAGTTCTATCACCTATAATATATAAGATGACTTCTATTGGCTTCTATTTGTATGCCATGAAAGCAGCAAACTAGCCCGTCCAACTCATTTTATGTGGTCACTGCCGCTCGTGGATATTTGTAGCCAATCACAAATGGAAGAGGTGTCTTACCTGAGAACTGATGGTACGTCTCATATATAGCATACCTGCTTTAATTCACCTTTCAAAACCAGAACATACAAGTTTTACGCCATTGTTATAAGAAGTCAAACCACCATCAAACCTTAAAAATTATTCTGTAATGTTTAGTAACCGATGACCCGTCTGATGCTATGTTTACCATAACGATTCGACGCGCAGACTTACTCGGGTTCCAACTAATTTCGGTCAACATCTAAACTTGATCTTCTAAATGACCTCTGTTCTGGGTCTGGGTATCTTCGTGTATGGTCATGGTACTCACGACATAAAGATCTCCAGTAGGATATCTAGCTCTAGGTAACGAATGTAGGAAGAGATATATTTATTCAATTTATTTCTGCATAATTTTCCACTTTTAAACTGGAATCAAGGGAGGGATGACCTGCTTCGATATTTTATTCCCATCGTGGATATTCTTATTTTCTACCAACCAACATCGCTTTGACTAGTAAGCCGTACGTTGAACGACAGGCCGTGAAGCCAAAGTTAGAGACCAAACATGATAGCTTCACAGCAAACAAGCCTTGGGGCTCGTATATCGAGTGAACAAAGCTGCTTATACGTTACCCAGTACACTTTTGTAAAGGCTTACGCTCGGGGACCGCGCCCGTGTGCACGGATTTAATTTTTACCCTAAATATTTGAGATAAAAGTAGTCTCATCCATCAGCTTTTTGAGGTCCATTGTGTGATATAGGCCTCTCCTAATCGGCACCATTCGAAACCGTCCTGTGACTTCTATGTCCAATGGTTTCCCGCTGTCTTTTTCATGACCATCTTTATAGCATCAATCTTTATAGTTATCAGTCCTTCAAGCGACATATCGCTTAGCGACACTTGGCACTTCAGCGTGCTAACTTTGAAAACTGCGTTGCTAAGCTTAGTTCATCTACGGATTTCATCATTACGAATTCTGCCGGATAAGCAAATACCAAGCATAGCTCTCACCATAGCAGAAACTCAAAGTCAAACAAAGAATAGAAATCACGTGTATGATATATTGCATTATGGATTGTTATCACTATAAGTTACAAACTTATGTGCCCTGCAATGTAGAGAATTGTGGTTTTGATTCTCAGTCCCAGATTAAATTTGAATCTGAGTCTTATCTACTTGGCCTTGCGAGTATCCATCATATCCACTATTCCAAATATATTAGTGTGGGTCCACGAGTGTACAAATCGGTACTTAGTTATACATTTTCCAGCGATCGAATTCGTCGTTATATGAGTAACAAATCGTGCTGGAAATAATTATTTAATCCATAATATATGTATTCTATGATGATGTTTAATAAATGCATTCTGTGATAATGATTAATATATGTATTCTGTGATAATGTTTAATTTATTTATTCTGTGATAATGTTTCATATATGTATTCTGTGATAATGTCTACAATATCAATGATACCAGCCGCTTTAGTTAAATTATTTACCTCGTCGTAAACTATTTCGCAGTTTGCATCTGAAATAAACGTTAAGTAGAATAAAGGGTGGCTTTTCACATATAATTCTACTCGGAAGTATTGAACTGTAAAATGTAAATAATAATATAAAAGAAGAAAGCGTTCTTATTCATTTATTCAGTCAATTAGTCAGCTAATTGATTGATAGAATGACATAAAAATTACAGTGCAAGCTACGTGCACAGAAGTTAAAATTGGAAAGTCCATATTTGTACATTCAGTGGATTAGTCAGTTAATTGACTAATTGAGTGACATAATCACAGTGTAAGCTACACGCATTGAACTTCAAATTGGAATTCATTATTCATTCATTCATTTGATTAGTCAGTTAATTGATAGACTGAATGACATAAAATTTACACTGTATACTAGACTCATCGATTTCAAAAATTAAATTTGTTATTAATTAATTACTTACTGTCTTGACTGACTAAATTTCATAAAAATCACAGAATACTTTATCGAACTTCATTTTCTCGAGATTTCACCCCAAACTACAATTGACACGATCGATCTTAAAATTTTATTATATAACTAATAGTACTTAAACACTATTCAAAACGATTAATTAAAATTCTTTCTAACAGGGTGAGAAATATATGCTAATTTATTTATGAAGAATAACCATTTTACATTTTACCATATTAACTTTTGAGGCTTTTTGAATTTGAATGGAGAATAAATAAGGTCTTATTTTATTACTTTTTGGGTAATAGATATGACAAACTAGCTTGAAGTTCACCTGAGGAGGAATAGTTCTCTGATTGGTTCAATCTTCACTTCGGGACTAAGTAGGCACATCTCATTTAATTATATGTGGTTTACCTTGCTGTTCGTGAGAAGACGACGTAATCACTTCTATTATTCCGTAACAATAAGTGAAGATAGTTACTGAAATCGAACGAACGAATCGATAGGCGGTAGAATTATAGTTCTATCGTATCGGTACCGCGGCCGTTTTCATAACACACTGTGAAGCAATACTTGTGTTTCAAATGGAAAGGCGTGGTTGTCTGGTACAGTCACAAGTGTGGTGGTCACCTAAGTCCTCAGGAGTATGATGCATCTACGTACAATCTCAGATAGGCCTTCAATCTGTTCCGTTTGCGGTTCCTCCGTTCTGTTGGCAGTAAGATTTGAGTGTCCATCGGCTGTAGTGACCAATTAATATTATAGACTGCTTACTTGTTTGTTACTCGTCAAACATAAAATAAATCCATAACTTATAATAACTTAAATATAAAGTATTTCTAAAAATAAACTATCAAACGATTATTCCTACCTGCCACTTACCGAATCCCACGCGACTTATTGGAAATTACTGACCAATAATAACTTAAGTACCCAGAAGAGAATACACGGCACGACCCAGTAATAGCCTCAATGGTAGGTACGCAAGGCAAAGCTGCTTACTGCCTGTGACTTACATTTCTTAGTACAAGTTCTGAGCAGGAGTTTGGGAAAGTCCGTAATGAATTTTCTTGAACAATACCTACTTAATACAAGTTTTTTTGGTTCAAAGGTAATTTCGAAACATTTTCAAGTTTTATTAATTTATTAAATGTTAAGTATACCGTAAACACTAACACTCAGATGAATAATTTAGTTAGGAAATTTAAATTTCAGAGCGAATCATAATTATTACATCACGGCACCACCATGACTGTTCCCCAAGGGAAACCTGTCTATTAGTTACTTAAACTGTACTTACACACTTATTCATCAATATTATCATCGGTTCATAGCTGCCCTGGACGGGTTCCCTGTCAGCATGCAAATGGTTATCCCGTAGTCCACCATGCTGGCCAGTTGTGAAAAGATATACTTCACAAAACTTTGACAATGTAATTGGAGAACTTGCAGACAAGCAGGTTTTCACACAATATTATTTAAGCAAGTGGCAATTAATTTTTTAATAATCACACAACTTCGAAAAATCAATGAGCGTGGACTGCTTGCCCGGGATTCGAACTCCAGATCACCAGTGTGACAGATCGGAACTTTATCACTGAGCTATCACTGCTGCACATATATACGTATAAATGTTATTTATGTTCATTTATTTATCTATTTAAACCTGTTTTATCCTAATGGTAGAAAAGGCGGACTTATTAAGCAAAGCAGATAACGCGGTACTAAACTATTAATTAAAATAGTTAATTAATAATATAATATAACAATATATATCGTGAAACAGACCATAAATATATTTCTAACATATTCAATATATACATATATACACAGATAAGACTAATATTAAAGATGGTAATTTAAGAGATTTTGTTATATAAGACACTTCCAACACAAGTTTTTGATACACTTAAGGGTCTTATAACTTGAACTATTCTGTTGTTTCAAAGTAAAATAGCAAACAAGGTGAATGTGGCTCGGGAGAAAAGCGGCTTATATGCTAGGACACTGCTCCAGTATATTGTACAAGTTGCAAGGTGGGAATCCTTGCATGTATCAATATTTATATATATTTATGAATATTGTACATATATTTATAAACATTCATCTATGTTTTTTTCATTCGGGAAAAGTAGCAAATGAGCGTTTTTTTATGTTTGCAAAATTCGCAAACGAGCATGCCGGACACCTGATGTTAAGTGGTCACTACAGCCCATGGACACCCACATCCAACCCCAAACAAAGCTGAAGTTCCGTTTGAGGTTGTATATGGATGCGTCACTACTCCTGAGGACTATGATGGTCGCTTCGCTATATGTGTACCTTGCAACCTCTCCAACCGAAACACTACAACTGCTTTACGGCGGATTATGAGGGCGGTGGTGGTACTTCCCCAGACAAACGATTGTTCTACCACCTGTTAAATATCACTGCTTATATATGTATATATAAATGTATAATATGTATAATGTAAATGTATCATACCAATATAGACTTACTTAATTTCCGCATGTACTCCAAAGCAATCTGCACCAATCTAAAACTTCATTAAACTTGAATCAGAATGCGGTGGTTTTGATTAGCCACCTGAGCTCGTTTCACACTAACTTGTTCTATTGGTGTAATAAGTGAATTAGTGAACAAGTAGTTAACTGGAGAACAGTGGCAAATACATAAATACTAGTGGTCGCCCGGTGGTCGAAATTCAACCATTATGGAATTATTATTTTAATAAATGTTTCAGTTTGAACAATATACAGGTTATTTTGTTAAATAGTATATGCCTATAATCATGACATTATTACAAAAAATAAAACATAAACTTTTTGTATTGATGGACTTAACAAAATGAAGCTCATTCGAAACTCATTCAGTCAATCATTTTAAAATTCTTTGGCGACGATCTCTACTCTGTGCGACTGTTTGACCACAGATTTTATTATTATGTATTTAACATTGATAGTGAGGTCGTACATAGATGCGTCACTACTCCTGAGGACTAGGATGGTCGTCTCGCTGTAAGTGTCCCCGGCAACTGCAATTCTCCAACCGAAACACAAAAATTGCTTCACGGCGGATTATGAGGGCGGCGGTGGTTCTTCCCCGGGCGAATGTTCTACCACCTTTTCCGTCCCGGACTATAGTCTATAGACGATAGTCCTACCTATTGAATACTTAAATGAAGCGTTCCAACTTAGTTTTCAACAACACGTCTGTATACACCTCTGATAGGACTGCAATCCTATTTGGTTTTGATAACAGATGTCCAAGGACGTCATTTATGCAACCTATATACACAAATATATGGTGTGATTTCATTATATACACATCATTAAAGGCTGTTTGTTAAAACAGGCCTTTAACCAAATCTACAAAAGCATATCTACTCATATATCCGACCCATTAACTTGCTTCCTGGCCAAAGCCATCCCTTTATCAAATTAAATGGCATAATTTGATGAAAGAATACTGGACAGCGTACATTTGCCAAATTGGATTTAGGTTACGCCGAGGAGAATGAGGTTATTCAGATGTTACGCATTCCGTACATGAATGTTATGTATAGAACAGGTTTTTATTTCTGGATATAACGGCTGTGTCAAGCTGCCCTGTTTTGGTTCTTAGGATGCGGTTAGATAGCTCTCAGCAGCAGCAACGAAATGAATGAGGTGAAATGAGATGAGACGAGACGAAACGAGGCGCAGCGAAGCGAAGCGTGGCAAGACGAAGCGAGCTGAGGCGTGGCGAAGTGAGGCGAATCGAGGTGAGGCGAAAAAAGGCGAGGCATAATAGTGAACTAAAGCGAAATTTGTTTTTGTACAGGTCTTTTTAGAGGTCAAATACTTAGTAAAACTATAGTTTGTCCAGAAAAGTACCACCACCGCTCTCGTAATCCACCGTGAAGCAGTTTTGTGTTTCGGTTGGAAAGGTGCGATAGCCGGTCATCCTTACAGCGAAGCGACTACCTCAGCCTTCAGAAGTAGTGACGCCTTTACGTACGACCTCAGATAAAACTTCCGTTTTTTTATAGGTTACAGGTGGGTGTCCACGGGCTGCAATGACCACTGAACATTAAATAACCTGCAAGCTCGTTTGCTACTCTTCTTAAATAAATTTAAAAAAAGTGCCATATTGTTTGATAGATTTCGCGCACATATTATGTTTTTTTCCAATATTTTCTATCGCCTTTAAACTAGAGATACTTTTGTAAGATACATGTTATTTAAAAAAAAATACTTACTACGTAATTTGTACCTTGGACTCTAACTGTCCCGATTACCACACGAGGCGAACCGAGAAGTGATCACAAGTCCTCTTAAAGACGGTAACTTAATGTTAAATTTTCAATCCTATAAACCGGATTTAACTTTCACGCTTGTAATAATTTAACCTTATTCCAATCACTACCACTAGCCACCCGTCCCTTGCGTAAGGCCATATACCATCTGGAATTCAAGATTTATAAGTATTTATCCCATTTCGGATATCGAGTCCTGCCCACAGGCTCGGGTGCGGATATATAAATCCAAACCCCCCACCTATAGATAACCCCTTTCAGGTCATAAATTTTGTGTAAATAATCTTTGTTATTAGTGCTCTGCCAGAGAGTAAATTGAAGAATTTTGATTTCGATTTTGATTATGTTTCTGCTTTTAATATTTCACTGTTTTGAAATTTATTCAATTCCAAACCATTTTGATTTGTGCGTACATTTTGTTTCCATAAATTTGTACGTCGGATGGATTTTGACGAGAACATCTTTCTGAAAGTTGACAGAAAGTTTCAAAACTTGTAATGTGTTTGCTGCTCTGCAGTGTATCGTTATGACAGGTGTGGCGAGGTAAACATAGTTATGTTAGGCGTCTAACTTGATAATAAGGAGAAACAATACACCTGTGATTTCCTATAGGTTGTAATCCTGTTGTTTAGAGTCAGTTACAAAAATATAACCGGTATCAGCAGTGGTAGCTTTGTGGTAAGATTCCGGTCACTCACACGGGGTTTCGGGGTTTCCAATCTTGCACGCACCTCTGATTATTCGAATTGATGTGCGTATTAGAAACGAATTATCACTTGCTTTAACGGTGAAGGAAAATATCGTGAGGAAAGCTACACACCTAAGAGGTGTCTATAGTTCTTGAAGGTGCGTGAAGTCTACCAATTCGTACTTGGCCAGCGTGGTGAAATCGGGCCTGACCCTTCTCATTCTGAGAGGACTCCCGTACCCAGCAGTGGGACAGTAATGGGTTGACAGAATGTACATGTATATGTCCATGGCACCCACTACACAGGAAATCCTGGTTTTAAGCTATGACTGTAGAAAGCGGTCATTTATTTACATAAAATAATCTCTGCCCTCAATAACAGCGACAGTTTCTCCGCAGCAGCAGTGCATACTCCTCTTACGCTGGGCAATGTGTTCTGATGCACAGCAGTTTCGTAATAGTGCTTCTCAAACAATTTATGCTTGAAGCCCCTTACTGAAACTGTCTCAACAAAGGCAATCAATTTCAAACAGAAAGTTCTTCTATCCGCTGGTCGCAGGTGCATGGCTCGTTCAGAGAACTTAATTTGTTTGCATCCAATTAAACTACATCTTCTTATGCACTAATATGTACCCGCAATTTTGCCTTTGTAAGAAGACTTCTGAGTTAAAACATAGTAACAAAACTCACCATAGATTGGAAATTGTTACATCTATGAGTAATTTAATAGGTGGTAGAACTATAGTTCATCCGAGGAGGAACCATCGCCGTTCTCACAATCCATCGTAAAGCAATTCTTGTGTTTCGGTTGGAGAGGTAATTATAGCGAGACGACCATCTTAGTCCTCATGAATATATTACTCATCACTACACATCTATGTATGATCTGACATGTGAATTCAGTCTTATTTGAGGTTAGATGTGGCTGTCCATGGGCTGTTTTTTTTTCGAGTATGTGTAGTTGCTGTTGGCCCTAGCGGTCTTTACAGCTTCACCGGGTTTTAGTGGCGAGCCGGGGGGTCTGAAAACTATGAACCTGGAGTGAGGGACGGCTGCGGTCCGTGGCCGAAGCCACGGCCCGGAATTGCCCGCCTCTCCATATTGAGGTTTGCTACCGTACCTAAGGACGTCTCCTGTGAGACTCGAACCTCGGTTTAGGTCGGCGGCTGTCATGGAGGGTGAGCTGGGGCTACGACCGGCATTCGGGGGTACCTTGTGCCTGCCGTGTTATGAAGAGGGCCTCGTCCCCGATTCCGTCGAGGACGCTGAGTGTGGCGTGTGTGTGTAAAGTGTAATAGCTGGGATGTGGATTCTCCTGGAGGAGGACCATGGGCAGTAGGGAGCACTTAAGATCAAGCGGTCTGGTTCGAACATAAAAAATAAATTCTCCATTTACATTTCTCTTCATAACCACATGTCGCATACATCTAAAATGTATTATCTAATAATTCAATAGCTTGTTAAAAGTTGTAGATTTTGGTTATTTAATATTCAGGTCAATTAAATGTCAATTGTAACGTTGGGATGCAATAGAAAATAATTCCTGATTACAATCCACATCCACACTTATACTATCCACATAGAATCCACTTATATGCAACACGATATATCTTTTCAGATAATAAAGAACTTTATAACGAAGTCCTAATGTCGAAAATGGACGAGAATAGAACGCCAGACTAAATTTGGGATGAGCTTGTCAATGGGAAAGTTAATAAAGGATTCCGAGCCCAAATTTTATTAAATAAGCTATGCACAGAATACAATGCAGATAAATTTATTACATTTACTAACTCATATCATCATCAGAGGACACTTATGCCCAGGAGTGGGATAAGGTTTTCCCACTGCTGGACATAGGTTGATTTATGGTTTCCAGCAAAAACTTGCTGCTACGTCCATCAGAATTCAACGTTCCGCTTCGCACAGGTGTTCTTGAAATTTTTGAGCCAACTTTTCTTAGGATGACAACGTCCTTTGCAAATTTCGTCCCGTATATTTTTACTTTTATTTTTTTATTTCTTTTTTATTATGTATGTTCACTCTATGACGTCTCCATTAGATCACCAAGATTGGAGACGGATTACTTTGTAGTTAAGCAATCACATAAAAATCAATATTTTGCGAACTTGTACGTGTTTGGGACGTACTTGAGACTTGAAGTCCCTTTAAAACTCTAGATATCTCTATTAAAACTCTATATCTATCTCTATTTAAAGCTTTGTCTATATCTATTCAACCAAAATTGCATTAAAATAATTTTTTGCTTTATAATTTTGAACTTGGTTATATTTGTTATTGTTCAGGTTTTAGTCACACACTGATTTTGTTATTCAGGGACAGGCTCTGAAAAGGCTGAAAGTTTCCCCAGAAAAGATCTAATTACCTGCTTTGAGATCAAAGCGGAGGCTAAGGCAAGTACCACGTGTTGTCATTCATTGGATATATATATTTTTGAAGCGTAGCAAACGAGAATACAACCCAACCGATGGTAAGTGATCATTGCAGCCCATGGACACTCGCATCTAACTTAGAACAAAACAATTCTATCTGAGGTCGTATGTAGATGCGTCACTGCTCCTGAGGGCTAAGTTGGTTGCCTCCTTGTAAGTGTGCTCTGCAATCGCACCTCTGCACCTCTCCGCCCAAAAACAAAAACTGCTTTTCGACACATTACTACAAACCTCAAGGCCTATCCAATAATTATATAATTTTAACACAGCCCAATTAAATCTGCAGATTAAAAGAAACATTAATTCATACAGTCTAAGATGCATAATCGCGTGCACTTCAATGTTGTTTACTGACCTTATTGTTCTCAATATAGTCAACGGGATTTATGACGTCCATAATTCTTGTCTTTTGAGAAAATTATTTTGTTGGAGAACGTACTAAAACATTCTAGATGGTGCCACAGGCGTATAAAAGGCAAGCTAGTGTGGATACAGGACAGTTCTCAAAGTCAGCCGCCGACCTAAGCCGAGGTTTGAGTCTCACATGAGGCGCCCTTAGGTACGGTGGCAAACCCCATTATGGAAAGGCGGGAGACTCCGGGCCGTGGCTCCGGCCACGGACCGCAGCCGTCCCCCACTCCAGGATCAAAGTCTTCTGACCCCCCGACTGAGTCCTCCCGAGCTCGCCACTAAAACTCGGTGAAGCTGTAAAGGCCGCTAGGGCTAACAGCAACTACACATTTTAGAAAAAAAAATCTTTCGAAAAAAGTACAAGACAGTTAAGTTCGAACTACGACACCGATTACATATCAACGATACTGATGCGGACAAGAAAGTGTATAACAACTACCACGGCTTTACAAAGAACTCTCAAAGGTGTAAGTTTCCTCATGATGTTTTCCTTCAACGTTAAAGCAAGTGATAATTCATTTGTCATGCGCCCATAACTTAAAAAATCGAAGTCGTGTACCGGATTTTAATCCCGGACATCCAGCGTGAGATGCCGGAAGCAATTATTTTATTTCGGTTAGAGAGGAGTGGTTGTCGGCCACACTTACACTCAGGCGACCATCTTAGTCCCCAAACCCCAGTAACGCATCTACGTACGACTTCCAATATGACTACAATCTTAATTCCTTGCTGCACTGCCTTCTATCGAATAAAACATTGTTGTTCGAGATTGATGTTCGAGAACATCTAGTACTCCATGTGACGGTGTATCGTATGACGTTGTTGGCGAATACGTGTGTACACTTTATTGTGACTTTCGTAGTTGTCTTTTTCATTGTCCTCGACGACTCATGTCTGCGCGTTTCGGCTAACTTTTAAATCACTACACAACGTGGGTAACGTTTCTTTTATGTAAGAAAAGTAGCACGAGTGTGCAACTTACCTGATGTTCAGTGGATACTGCCTCCCATGAACACACACATCTAACCTCAAATAGGATTGTAGTTATATTTGAGGTCGTACGAAGACGTGTTACTGCTCCTGGGGTCTATGATGGTCGCCTGATTGTAAGTGTACCCTATAAACAGTCCTCCCCAACTGAAAGAAAAGAATTACGGCGGATACTTCTTCGGACGAACTATAATTCTACCACCTTCAAACTATTCATAATTAAATTTTGTTTTGACAGCATTTTTATGTAAATGATCAAGGAGATACCACCGCCGTCCTCACAAGCCGTCGTTAAGCAATTCTTGTGCTTCGTTTAGATAAGCATGCTTGCTGGCTAGACTTACAAGCGAGGCGACCATCCTAGTCGTATCTACGTCCGACCTTAGATAGAGCTTCAGTTCTATTTGAGGTTACGTGTGGGTTTCCATTGGCTGCAGTGACCACGTAAAATCAGGTAGCCTGGACTCTCGTTTGCTACTCTTTAAAGATGTTCAAACAAATAAATCGTAACATAATTGGATCAGAAAAAATCGTAATGCACTCATATATTCTACTTTTCCTGTAGCATTTTTACAGCCACTCAGCTTTACAGATTTGCAAATTTACAGCGCGTTTATCGTTAATTTTGTCAAATACTATGAAGTAATACGACCGTAAAAGATTATTGCATCATAGGGAAAGAAAAAGAGTAAAAATTGCAAACGGCAGGTCAAAAGGTGTTGAGCAATGCTTAAAGTGTCAGTTACACTTTTGTGAAGTAATGTTTAAACCACAGTCTTAGGTGTGGAGGGACTCACGTTATTGTGTGCGCATTACACCTAGTACAACTTTTTTTTAAAACTAAACCTAGTAATAAATCATAGATACCTTTGGAAAAAGCCGGCCTCTAATATGGGGTTCGAATCCCTGATTTTTTCAAAGTTATGTGCGTATTAGATATAAATGTCATTTGTTTGAACGGTGATGAAAAAAATCGTAAATAAACTTACACTTTGAGATTTCTCTATAAGTTTTCGAAAGTGTGTGAAGTCTTCCAATCCGTTCTTGGTCAGCATGATGGACTATGGCCTAAACCTTTTCATTCTGAGAGGAGACCCGTGCCCAGTAGTACATAAAGGGTTG
>DWKL01002035.1:0-13374 GCA_018249415.1 Phareas burnsi | reverse complement strand
ACCTCTCCAACCGAAACACAACAACTGCTTCACGGCGGATTATGAGGGCGGCGGTGGTACTTCCCCAGACGAATGATAGTTCTACCACCTACGGAACCTACCACCACCTACGGGTGTACAGTGACGACCTAACATCAGGTGTCCTGCACGCTCGTTTGCTACTGTTAAAACAAAAAAATGTAGTAATTAATGGTTAGCAATTTCATAATCATCTTATAAAATAGATATTTACATTGTTGGTATTTGTCACTACGACGTAATTCACAGTAATAGAATTCGTATACGAACTAATCTTACCAACATAGCTCTCAGAATTAATAGGCTGAAGTGTCGACGGGCTAGGCACACCTCTCTGAGGGCCGATAACCATTGGGGAAGAAAGGTTTTTGAGTGGTCAAGTCTAAACAAATGGAGCTCAGATCGCAGAAGGACTGATGACTTGAAAAGACAGCGCAATTGACATCGGATTCCAAAGGCACAGGACCTGTGACGCCAATTACGTCTATATCCAGCCGTGGACCTCAAAATCCTGATGGAAAGATGGAATTTCATAATAAGTATTTGAGAAAAATTTAAACACCGTCGTATTGAACCAAAGGTTAAAATATTATTTAAAAAAAAAAACCAGTCGTAGATAATGACACTTAAAGCTTGTAAGAGTCTAGCAAGAAAAGCTGTTAAACGCAGCGTGTGGTTTATCTAATTAGCTACACTTTCTTAATAGTATCTGGGTAACTAGTAATACTAGTAATACTGATATATTCACAAATGTGTACGTCATGTGTCCATAGAGTACATACTTTTAGTGTTGTAAGTAATCTGTAACTCGGTATTAAGTCTATTTTACAAATTTGATCTGGCAACACCGTCACTAGGTCCTTTGACGGTGGTTATCCTTAACAGTTTGAATTCCATCCACTACTTTGCTTTAGTCACCAAAATGAGTAAGTCGGTTAAACGATGTGTTTCCGATGTCAAACAACTAAAACAAAGATCTGAATTCCTATTAGAAATATGCGATCCGAATCATAACCGTTTAAAATATTCATACAAGAAACTTCTAATGGTAATGAGGTACCTACATACAGTCCTAATTCCTAAATAATTCAATTATATGAACATCCAAATATTATAAAAAATCAAAAGAAATAAGAATCTCTAACTTAAATCTTAAGCCATCAAATTATGTCAAGGGGTTGTTAACAGATTTCATTATAAATACATACTCATTCGGCAACAAGAATTTCATCAAGCTCCTTTTTACCGCTCGACAATTTTCGGAACGCGCGATCATCATTCGAGTTGGAGTCGGTCGCGCGGGAAAAACTCCAAGATGGCGGTCGAGCGGCCGATGCAAATTGCGCGCGGAAAAAGCTCCGGTGCCGTAAAAACTCAAAGGAACTCATAGTATTTCATCGACGTCGCCAGTTATTGAGCGGAGTGTGTGTTTTTGTGCAGATTCCCGTGTTCGCGGCCCGGCAGCTTTTTGCTACCCGCTCGGAGTCTGAGAAGCGCGTCTCCGCAACTCTCGTCGCTCGCAAAAAGCGAACGAGCCCGCCATAACGCGGGCTAACCAACGCAAAAACGTTGCGACATACGGATAGAATTAATGCGGCGACTCTTTAATTTTCTTCAAGAAAGCGCGGGAGGAAATGGTGTAATGAGTGTTGCCAGACGCAAAAACTATCTGTATAATGACGTTGCTCATTTATCCAGTTTTATATCTCTGTTCTTGTACGATGCGGCAAAAACTTGGAATTTTAAAAGTGAATACCTACCACACGCAATTAGCGGTTACTTGTTACTTTAATTACAACGTTTACAATGTCAGATTTACATCATATAAAAACGTTTTAAGTATGTTTAGATTGAAGAAAAACGGTATTTAATTTGTTAGAATTACTATTAAATATTCGATGTTTTTTAGAATGTTAAATAGATAGTAAGCAATGGCAGTAAATCAATTATTATATCTGATGTAGAGCTAAATGTAATAACTTTTATTGCCAGATTTTTACTACACCTACAGCCGTTGTAGTCAGTGTTATTCATTCCTTTTTGTTTCATAAACACTTATACAAATATCTTGTATAAATAAGTGGACGCATTTAAATTGATCCGAAAAGCATGAATTTTATACACATACATACTTAGAATTTTAATATTTGTTCCCCCATTTGCCAGGTTTCTTCACGAGATCAACTAATATTTTGGTTACGTATTGGTGAATATATCACATTTTTGCTGGATTATGTACTTAACATTAGCTTACTATAAATACTCCATTATCCACTCATTGGAAACTGTCTGCCCTTAGTTGGAATGAGTCGTGATCCAAATGCAAATTATATTTCGATTCAAATTCAAATACTTCAGACAAAAACTAAAAAACATACGTGTGCATAAGTATGTATGCACTTCAAAACGTTTTTATAATTTAAGTAAGTAGAAAAGAGATACAATAATTAAACAATATTTAATACAATAACTAACAAGGGTTAAATTAAAAAATATAATTAAAATAAAATAATGTTTATTTAACAGTTTATACACTGTTAAATAATTTTTACACAATTTAAATAACAAAATTTGATTTTTTTTTTTGTTATATGCAGTGTATAAATTTATTACGAGCGGATTCTTAACGAAGTCCTTCACGAGCGAACTTAGGTATTTCAATGACTTTACTATTTTATTTATCTTTGATGGTTAACTTCAAAGTCGCACTTTCGTGATAACCTGCGCGCGCTACTCTCAATTTTACCTTCTACTAAAGGTGTTTAATGAAGTAACTTCAGAAAAACTAATCAAACACTTATATTTGTACCAATCAAACACACACTTTTGTGGCAAAAGTAAGTCTGTTATTGATACTTTTGGTTATGACAAAGTCGCACTTAACTAAACTGTATGTTCATGGAAATAAATAAATTATTACAAATTTTAATTGATTTCAAAGAAGCTTTTAGAGCCGATTTTATTATTATTAATCATATTTATTTTCGTAAATATAGTAATGTAAAAGTAACACTGAAGAAAACACCTACATACCTGGAAGTTCTAATATACTAATATTTATTATGAATTGTAACTTGTAAAAGTCATTACCATAATCTGTAATCCTGAGTAGATTTCGTAATATTTTGTTCGTTTCCTAATTTCAAATTACTAGGAAGGTACCAATCAGTATATTCCATATAAATAAATAAAAAATAAAGGTAATAATTTTATTTTTAGTTTACACTCAAATGTTACGGATGTATAACGCCATCTATATTTAACAATCAAAACAGAAATGTTCTCATATAAACCGCATTCGTGTAATGTAAATAATATTCAAAAAATTAAATATTACTATAAACTTTATACAGTATATAGTAAATATGTAGTGATAAATGAGGTTTATTTACAATAATTATTTGTTTGGTGCTATGCTGGTACGAGCAACCAAGAGACTCTCCAAAAATGTTACATGGCAACATCGACAAAACTTCAAATTTGAATATTGTTTGAACGATTCATTTGTAACGTACGTTGGCCAAACACTCATTGAGGAAATCATTGATAGTTTTTAAATTGTTGACGAGTTTTTACTGATTTTTGTGTTAAAAACAGTATAATTATTGTGAAATATCAATTTGTGATTAATTTTATGTGTGTTGTGTCGATATGACGTCCGAAAAAGGATGCAGGAAGGACAAAAATCAAAACATTCAAGTTTTCGTGCGGCTAAGGTAACCGTTTGTGTTCAGATTGTGAAGAAGCCTGCAATTTTCGTTATTTAACGCTGTACTCAACAAATGATCTATGTGATACATAATTTGTACACGACACATTTATATATATATGAATTAATCGTGGCATTGTAGATTTATTTTGCACAAATACTAGTTTGACAGAAATGTAGTTTCCGTTATAGTTTATAAGATTCAGGCTTGTTAGAATTTAGCGTTGTCTAAATAAATATCCTCATTAAACCAAACGTCAATGAGTCATAAAGAGTCTAAAACTAAAAATAAAACAAAACCTCACCAATTAATTGAATCTTAACCACGTTCACAGTAGATAAATCTACTTCAGTATATCCAGTAAGAGTTTGAATTCATAACGTAACATTATTACGTAAAATTATATGGTTATCAGAATTGTTCACTTTAGACAAAGTATTCTTAAGTATTTTCATCATTCTGTAGATCCCCAATGAGACACTTTTTAGTATTACTCCCGTAAAAATAATGCCATGTAAAGCCACACTTCCACATCTTATCAACGTATATGACGAACCAATCATTGTGCAGTCCTTTGTTTCTGCATCTATTCACCAGATTGATTAATTTTCAAAGTGGTACAGCACTACCATCTTGCTTATTTCTGATTCATAACAGTAGTGTAAAGTTGATTATGTATTGTATGTATTGCATACATATTGTGGTTAAAAGGGGTTGATGAAGATGTACTTTTTTGAGACATTCTATCTAGGCCCTTAGGTGTTAAAATTCAAGTAGCAGTCGTATTCTATTCTGGACTTGGTAATAGGTGTCTATGGGTGACTAAGACCACTCAACAGCAGGTGGACTGCATGCCTGTTACTTAATTTTACATAATAAAAAACTAAATGGTCATACATAGATTTGTCTAGACAGCTTCACATATATTATGTTTGGCTCTTTTTTTTTTTTACGTAAGCACTTTTTAAATATAATTGAGAGTAAAAAGCATATGTTTGTACGTTTTAAAATTGTCTATCTTTAAATTAAATTAGTGTTTGAATTGGTTCCGGAATTTCTAATCTATTCCAAATCGCTAATCAAAACAGATAGATTTAAATTTTATTAAGCTACATTTTAGTAATGCGCAAATTGTCACTGCATCTGCAAGATCTGATATTCTTATGATAGAAATTTGCAATTTACATACATTATTCGATAATAATGATCACGTACATTATATGATAATAATTATGAATTACATTATTCAAGAATAATGATGAAGTGTTATTGACCACCTGTTTTATATTATTTCAATCTATTACAAAAGTTGTGAAAACACCTAATTCTTTGTTTTTAAAACAACGTCAGTGATATGACATCAAAGCAGCTTTTGTCCCACTTATTTCTTGCTTCTAAAAGCAGCGGCAAACACTGATGTGTTTCGGATTGAAGGTAGAATAAAAAAGAGGAGGGAAATAGGGTGTAAGAGTATATTTATATGAAGTTTTTAGGCCTCAAGCTTGGAACACAGCTGTGGCCCAACCTCAAATTGACTTTCGATTTTGATTGAAGTTGATATGGAAATATGTAAATGGGCAGAAGTGGTGGCCACACCATCTGTATACTGAATGTGCATTTGCTATCCCAATAAAGAGAAATGTATCAAATTTTGAATTGATTACAATTTTCTATGAATACTGCAGTCCATACGGTGTACTTAACACTTACTCTTACAAGTATTTTTCAGAAACTCGCATAAAAATATATTTGATATTTATAAATATTTTTTAGACCGCTAAACCAACGAGAGCGAGACATAAAGTCTTTGGGTGTTGTGGAAGTGGTGAATGGCCGTGAGGTGGTTGTGCGACAATCACAACAGACCTCGCACACCAAGCGATTCACCTTCGACAGGGCCTTCCCCCCATCAGCTAAGCAGGTAAGTTATTATGTCAGGACAAATTCAGTCTAGCCATGCAATGAGCAGTAGCAGTGATAGTTTAGTGGTAATATACTGGTCTCTCGTGCTGTGGGTCCAGGGTATGAATCTCGTATGCATCTTAAACAGTTTTGCTATATGTGAATTAGGAATTAGTCATCCTTTGTTGTAATAATGAAGCAAAACATGATGATGTGGGGAAAATGCCTGAGAATTCTTCAGAAATTTCTGATTCTACAAATTCTACAAATTCACCATTGGCAAATGTGTTGGACTTCGCCAACCACAGATAATTGTTAACCATCCAAATAATACGAGAGTTCCGCTTGAAAATGATCACAGATATGTTGCTATTTCTGCGGAGTAATTTAAAATATTACTGTACATGGGAGCCATAAAGGACATCCAATGACTTTTTCCTTAAACTGAAATAAGGAATAACTTATTTCAGGTAGAAGTGTATCAGGAAGTGGTGAGCCCTCTGATTGAGGAAGTTCTCAATGGCTACAATTGTACAGTGTTTGCTTACGGGCAAACTGGCACTGGCAAAACGCACACCATGGTGGGAGAGAGCTCTTCCAACGAGACCACCTGGCAGAATGTAAGTTTTGTTTTATTTAATGTAATAAATACTGCTTGCTATACTTATAGCCTCACATTATTATTATTTGTGTTATCTACACCATAGATGTATATAAATACCCGAGCAAGTATATAATAAGAGCAGTGATATCCTAGGGGTTAAGATTCCGGTCTCTCAATCTGAGTGGCCGGGGTTCAAACTCCGCACGCACCTCTAATTATAAGAAGTTATGTGCGTATTAGAGATTAATTATCACTTGCTTTAAAGGTGAAGGAAAACAATGTGAGGAGACCTACACATCTGAGAGTTCTTTGCAAAGTTTCCAAAGGTGTGTGAAGTCTACCAATCCGCACTTGGCCAGCATGGTGGACTATGGCCTAATCCTTCTCATTCTGAGAGTAGACCTGTGCCCAGCAGTAGGACATTAATGGGTCGATGATGATGATATAAATACCCAGACCCATAATGAATATAAATTCATCATGTAAATATTTACTTGCAGTCACCTTGTGATTAGGGGTCATCCATAAATTACTTTACACATTAAGGAGGGGGTCACCAAATTTTGACATAATGTGGGGACAAGTCATAATCTTTGTGATATTACATGTATAATGTCTATAGCGTTAAAAGTAACGTTTAAAGATCATTCATAATTTTAAAATATTACTAATTCTATCTACATTTCTATAAAGTTTAAATTCGTTTGTGGCACGTGGCGTCATCACAATTGACCGCTATTGACATACACTGAAATAATTTCACACCAGGGGAAACGGTCACATAAACAAGCACGTGACCAGAACTTAATACAAAAATAATTAAATTAGTGTGACGTAATTTATGAAGGGCCCCTTAAATCGTCATTGCAGTCCATAGCTATAATTGGAACCAAATAATAAGATAGAAATTCCTATTTTAATCTATCACGAATGTCTTGTTACCTCTAGGATTTGTCTGGATTATTTCATGCATGCATATCTGAATGCATGCATGCCATTAAACCAAATCTCATGCATGCCATTAAACCAAAACACAGCGATGTCCCCACACAATATTTGCGAACTGGTCTGCAATGCAACGTGTTATTATTTTTTATAACCTAAAGAGCTTTTTCTTTTTTTACAATCTCTTTTAAATCAAATAAAGGATTTTTTCAAGCTATATAGTAGCAATAACTAGTTTCATGAGTGGTTAATTATAAAAGCAAATCCTTTCCTTTTATGATTTATGCTTTTACAGCTTATGGTTTTTATTAATTATAAATAAACAAATCACTGAAAACAGCAAATTAACATTATTATTTAACTTCACAGGACCCCCTAGCTGGTATCGTACCGAGAGCTCTGAGCCAGCTCTTTGACGAGCTCCGTATATCCAACACTGAGTACACTGTCCGTGTGTCCTATCTTGAGCTGTACAATGAAGAACTATTTGACTTGTTGTCTACATCTGAAGACAACTCCAAATTGAGGATCTATGAGGACGTCACTAGGAAGGGCTCTAATATTGTCAATGGACTCGAGGAGATCACAGTATGTTTATATATGAATACATTGGAACATTGGCCCTTGAGGCTTATTTCTTTATTTTTAAATAAACGCTTTCTTAACTCATAGCTCCATAGAGTGAGTAACCTTGTGTCGTGGGTGGCATGGATACATACAAAGACAAGTATACAAACACCCAGACCCAGAGCCAAAACAGAAATCTAAATTCGTCATTTAAATGTCTGCTTGGCTGGGAATCAAACTTCAACCTGCTGCACTCAGCAGACCTCAGACCAGTATGGTAACCGCTACCCCGTGCGGGTTGTCATGTGTATCAATATCTGACATTATTCAATGATAATTTTATATAAATTATTGAAAAATGATTGTTTTCAGGTATACAACAAAACCGAGGTATACAAAATTATGGCGCAGGGGCAAGAGAGGAAGAGGGTAGCGTCTACTCTGATGAATGCACAATCCAGGTTAGCTCTTTCATTTTGTTCCCTTTGTTATTCATATTATATAAATCAGTAATTTTTTTGTTTATTAATTTATAATAGCTAATTAAAGATAACTATTACTCATACAAGTATAGAAAGTAATAGACACAGAAATCCTACGAGTACAGAAAACGTATGTCTGTGTTACTATCAATTTTTTACTGTCCAGTGTTCAGGGCTTCCAGGGTGATTAACATGGGCTGGGCATGTGTTGCTCTGAATGTCAAGGATTTAGGGTGTGATCCATAATGCTGGCCATGTGTAGATGGATAGTTTTCACACACCTTTTCAGTCACTCTTAAAGCAAGTAATAATTAATTTTTAATGCTCACATAATTCGAAAAAATTGAAGGTGTGTGTCTAGGCATCGAACCTTAGATCTTCAAATGTATTGACCTTCACGACCTGCACATGTAGAAGCATCATTGTAATTATAAATGAATATAATTGCCCAATAGGTAATTTCTATCAAACTCATCATCTCCGCAGCCGCTCGCACACAGTCTTCACGATCGTGGTCCACATGAAGGAGAATAGCCCCGAAGGCGAGGAGCTGGTCAAGATCGGCAAGCTGAACCTGGTCGACTTGGCCGGCTCGGAGAACATCAGCAAGGCTGGCTCCGACAACCCAGCCAAGAAGGAGCGTGCCCGCGAGTGCGTCAACATCAACCAGTCGCTGCTGACCCTGGGTCGAGTCATCACCGCCTTGGTGGAGCGGCATCCTCATATACCATACAGGTTTACATTCTTATTATCAATCAATCAATGAATCAATCATTTATTTTGTTATTAATACAATACAATACCTACACTACAAAAGGCTGCATACAGATCGTGATTTGCTTTTTAAGGCATTCCCCGTTCTGTCCATCCTTCCACCCATTCAGTAGCCTTTTGAGCTCCTCTAACCGCCGCCGCTGCGACCTGTCCTGTGCCTTTTGAATCCATAATTTCCCGCCGCCTTTTTCAAAATCATCAGTCTATTGCTTGGGACGGCCTGTGCGTCTTTTGCTCAAACGTGGTCGCCACTCGAGAATCTTTGTTCCACAACGGCTATCGGTCTAACTAACAATTAAACTAATAATCCTTGGCCACAAAAAATATATTATTTATTTTTTTAATTATTTGTTCTTTTTGTACCATACACAAATGTACCGTAACAATGGTGGACTTAATGCTAAAAGCATAGCAAAGCGTGACGAAAATATATTATCTCGGAAGACTGCAGTAACCGCGTTCGTTTCAATATTATTTGAAACGAACGCGCGGGACGTCGTGGGTGACCAGAGATAATATATTTTTAAGCCCAAGGATTGTTAATTTAATTCAGCACTCCAATATATTTGCAAAAGATCAAATTTGATTTGGAACTTTTGCTTTAAACAAAGTGAACAAAGAGCGAAAGTGGATGGTGACAACCCTACCTAAGTTAAAGTTGCTATGGTTAAAATGAGAGTACAATGTATGTCCTCACTTTTACCACGATATCGTATTTGCATGTAAATTTGTCTAAAAATTGTCATCTATATTTTCACAGGGAATCGAAGCTGACCCGTATCTTACAGGAATCCCTGGGTGGTCGCACCAAGACTTCCATCATTGCGACCATCTCCCCCGGCCATAAAGATCTGGAGGAGACCATGAGCACCCTGGAGTACGCCAATAGGGCCAAGAATATCCAGAACAAACCGGAAATCAACCAGAAGATGACCAAGAAGGCCATACTTAAGGAGTATGCCGAGGAGATCGATAGGCTAAAGCGAGATTTGCAGGCCGCTAGGGATAGGAATGGTATGCTTTTTTATACTATAACACATTTATTTATGAAACATAGATGGCATGTTTCCGATGATATTAGGTAGGTTTAACTAAATCAATGATGGATTTATGTATGAAGTTATGCAAAAATTTAAAAATTTTTCCCAGCTTAATTTCTAAAATTGTCATTTACAAAATAATTTTTACAATTCAACAATTTGGGTCAAATTACACAAGAGACAGTTTTTGGGTATATTTCTGTAATTATTGTAATATATATCATCGCGTTTCTCTTAATAAAAAAAATTCGGTCCCCAAATTTGTCGCCCATACAATCTGTCGCCTCAGGTTCAAGCTTACTCAGTTTGATGGTAAATCCACCACTGATCTGGATGAAACATTACCATTCGCAGCAGTGTTGCACTGATGTTTAAATAATATAGTTATAGTTATGCAGTGTACTCTAGTTTGAAAGGTCAGTACAGGGTTGAAGGGTGAGGTAGATATATGAGGTATTATAATTTAGACCTCACAGAATACGAGCGATGCTCTTGTGATCGTTTTCAGTTAGAATTTCTGGTTTATTTCTTAGTTAATTGGAGCACAGTGACGGTCACTTGAGCTTAAGTGAATGATCGCTTGCTTGTCCATTTCCTATATCTAGCACTATATAAATATATCTATGATCTTAGTTTTTTAAATATACCTTCTTTTAAAGTTTACATCTGATAATTATCGTACGCACTGCTGTGTCATCGTCAGTCCATTCATGTTCCATTGTCAGGTCTCCTCAGAATGAGAAGGGTTAAGCCATAATCCACCATACAATGCAGCTTGGTAGACTTCGCATAACTTCAGGAACTTTACAGATAACTCTTAACATACATCTCAGCACACAGGTTTTGTCACAATATTTTCCTTTACCGTTAAAGCGACTGATAATTAATATTTAATACGTATACGTATCTTGGAAAAATCAGATGTGCGTGCGGGGTTTGAACCCCAGAGCCTAAGTGTCAGAATCTTAACCATGAGGCTTCACCGCTTACCAATCTTTATCAACGCTTCATATTCAGGTGTATACCTCGCAAACGAGACATTCACCGAGATGACCCTGAAGCAAGAGGAGCAGCGCAAGGAGATCCAGGAGTTGCTGCTGAAGAAGCGCGCCACGGAGGAAGAGCGCGACCGCATGGAGGCCGTCTTCGCGGAACTGAACCAGCAGCTGCAGCTGAAGGACGCGGAACTGAACAGCACGGTCAACAAGCTGTGCTCCACGGAGACCAAGCTGGCTAACACCAGCAATGTGAGTGGGTTTTGTAATGGAAGCTGCGAACTTGCTGCCATCTGGTGTTTTATTTTTTATGTGAGAACAGTAAAAATGAGCGTACAGGTCAGCTGATGTTAAGTGGTCACGGCAGAACATGGAGATCCACATCTGACCTCAAATATGATTGTTGTTTTATTTGTGATCGTACGTTCATGCGTTACTATTCCTGAGAATTAAGGTCGCCTCGCTGCAAGTGTACCCGGCAACTACACCTTCCAACCGAAACAAGAATGCTTCACAGGATTGCGAGGGTGGTGGTGGTACTTTCCCGAGCGAACTATAATTTTACACACATAAACTGGTTTAGTGGTAAATGTCGTCCCTTAGACTTTTATCTATTCTGAATTGGATCGAAATCCTACACGAGATGGCCATTAATACCTTGCTGCCGCCGAGGACCATGCTGCTTCATCGACTTAAAGGGTCTCTACTTTATACACCCTTGAAACCAAGACACAACAGAGTTTAGTGTTGGTGCCTCCAGAGCTACATATCTCGCCGTAAGATGAAGAATAGGGCTCGGTGGGCAGGTATCCTCACGATTCGACATGGTAATGTCGAGCAATTATAACCGCATTGTAAAGAATTACTGTTTACTAATTACAACAACTATTGGTGAATATTAACGAGCAGACACGTCCGCTCGGCGCGACCACTCTGGTGTGAATTAGGCCTGCTCCAAGTGTGGCCGAGCGTGACTCGTTGTGTTCGGATACTCGGACAGACATGCTTGCGGTCGGTTGGTCGGACTCTATTCTTCGACATATATATTATTTTATTTTATCAAATAGTATATTAACAGCTGGCTGACTTGGGTATGCACGATCACAAATTAACACATCGACTGCCACCCGTGCGGCTCGCACGCATACGGTGTGTGCCGCCGTGCGGAATCACACCTGTTGTGTTGCGCGCCGCAAGGGTGGGTTGTTTCGAATATTAGCCGCCGCAGTCAACGTGGTAATTATAATTTTCATCGATTATAAAGGACAATGTGCAGAAACCTAAAAACCCCAAGAGTGAGAGAACCTCTCCAACATATAGCTTTCATCGCGATGTTTTCCGTCACCGTCATAACAAGTGGTAATAATTTCTAATGTTGCATTCCTTCCGTCCAGATGTTAAAGACAACGCAGCTGCACTACGAGGAGACCCGCTACCTGGTGTCAAAGCAGCAGGAGACGGAGCATGCCTTGTCGGAGCAGGCGCGGCAGATCCTGGCCGCCGCCGACGCGGCCGCCTCCGCGGCCAGCCGGCTGCACGACTCCGTGGATAAACGCAAGTGAGTGTGAACTATACGCGAGTACGACCCTTCAACTTAAGTGTGGTGTTTCATTTTACGCTTCAGTTTTAAATTCTATTTGCGGTTGATAACACACACGTTGGCAGCCGGCTGCGCTTACAGCGAGGCGGCCGGCTTAGTCTCCTGACGGATGGTACAACTATAGTTCGTTTGAAGAAGAACCTCTGCCCTCATCATCCGCCGTGAAACAGTTTCTGTCTCAGTTCGAGAGGTGCGGAGGCAGGACCTGCCGGACCACCTTAGTCCCCAGGAGTAGTGACGCATCTACGTATGACTTCAGATGGAACTTCAGTCCTGTTTGACGTTAGATGTTGGTGTCCATGAGCTGCAGTGACCACTTAAGATCAGGTGGCCTGCACGCTCGTTTGCGACCCTTCAAATATAAATAAAATACTACCACCTTTAGACCACAAATTTCACTACAGGTTTGTTTGAAATCAAATGTAGGTGTCCATGGGCAGCAGTGACAATATACGATCAGGTGGACTGCGCACCTGTTTGCTATTTCTATGATATATATATATATATATATAAAAGTTTTACTACTAACCATTTTTATCTGTCTGTTTCCAGGAATGTGGAGTCCACCAACTTGGAAATAACAAAGACATACAGAGATATTTCTGCCCAGCACCGGGACAACATCACGAAGGGACTGGACAACTACGTAGGCGCTCTCACCAGCGCTATCGGTGGCATACACGCTGCACTCGGTAAGTTCTTGACACCTCGTAATCGGAAATGGTAAAATGAAAATT
>DWKL01002034.1:0-13375 GCA_018249415.1 Phareas burnsi | reverse complement strand
ACACTGACAGTGACGCGACCGTCTTAGTCCTCAGGAGTAGGTAAGGCATCTACGTACGACCTTAGATAGGACTTTGGTTGTTTGAGGTTAGACGTATGTGTCTATGGGCTGCAGTGACCATCCAACATCAGGTGGTTTGCTACTCTTCAAACATAAAAAGGGTCCGGGTGTATACTATTAAAAAAACGAATCACTTCACATAATCAAGTAAAATAAATATAAGCGCATATATAGTTATCACGTATCGTAATACATCACCGTAACCTATCCCCAACGCTATAACCACGCCGAGCGTATCCGTCTGCCCGGACTGCAAACGCACATCAAAGCCGTTTAAGTACCGTAGAGTTGGCATTGAAATATGTTACTTCACATGTTAAGTTAGTCGTTGTGACTTTTTATTGTGCGTTTGTTGACTCAACAATAAACATTAGCGGCCCGCGTGGCGCTGTGGTCGTCATACCGACCAGACAGAGGGTTCCGAGTTCGAATCCCGACCAAGTAGACGTCTAAAACGATAAAATTAGATTTCTGTCCTGGGTCTGGGTGTTAGTTTACTCGTCTTTGTATATGTCCATCGTAACCACGACTCAGGAAACCATAGTGTGGGGTTATGAGTGTAAAAACCATTAAAGCGTTAAGCGTTATCTAGAAAGAATTATTTGTAGTTAACTTGTGGATTTTTTTTATGCTTGAAGAGTAGGAAATGAGCATGCAGGCCACCTGATGTTTAATGGTCATTGCAGCCCACGGACACCCACATTCAACTCCAAACAGAATTAAAGTCCCATCTGTGGTTGTACGTTAATGCGTCACTACTCCTAAGGACTAAGATGATCGCCTCGCTGTAAGTGCGTGCGGCCGACGACCGCGTCTCTCCAAAACACAAGTATTGCTTTACGGCGGATTACGAGGGCGGCGGTGATACCTCCTCAGAAGAACTCCTCAATATGACTTCAGTCCTGTTTGAGGTTAGACGAGGGTGCAATGACCACATTCATGGGTTGCAATGACCACTAGCCAACAGGTGGCCAGCACACTCTTCAAACATTAAAAATGAAAAACGAAAACTGTTAAAATGTGATTATAAAGGAATATGTGTCTAACATTTTGGTCGAAATGTCTGTTGTAGTCTAAATTTAGCTTTAATTACACGTCGATCGTGCTTAATAAAGCCGATGGACTGACTTCCAAACCAACCGTATTCGAAGCGGCGAATGGAACACAATGGGCCTCGAGTATTTCCACGATTCTCAACAGCTATGACAGATGAGCTAGAACAACATTCTACCGCCATTGATCAGCGGTTACCGCTAACATCTGACGCGCAGAAGGTCCTAGGTTCATGATGAATTCCAGATGAATTGTCATTTCTTTTCCGGGTCTGGGTGTTAGTGAACTCGTCTTAGTATACGTCCATGGTGTCCACGACACAGAAATCTAGTGTGGGAATATGAGCATAGAAAATTTTAATATCATTTTTAAGGTGCCGTTACCAAAGGCACAAAGTGTCCTTTCACTAAGTCTATTATATCTATCTGTGTGTCTGTAAGTCTGTATGTATGTCACAAGGCTCTATTTCGTTAACGACAAGGTACGGAGCCGGAATTTTCAAAGTTTATTTATATACATTTCGCATGATATATATTCATATCTTAATTAAAAAAAGCTTTCTACACATATAGGCTTACATTAAGTTCATATCATTGTCATGGGTTCCTAATACGCAAACAAAGACACAAAGCTCTGACCCAGAACATAAATCACATAATATTTAATAATCATACATCGTAATGTTCATAGACGTCATTTTACATAGAATTCAATCTGTGTTACATCTAACTTACATTAGGATACGTATAACATACATATAATGATGTAACATGCATTGCATGTGTATCTTGCGGGTTACCTTGTCTATGTCCTAGGCAAGTTAATAGTTCTACATCATTCATTCCGACCTCATGTTCGTCTCATTACAGCTTACATGCCGTATTCATTTCGCGTGTTTGTATATTTATTATTGTCACATAAATTGTTTAATAGACAATGCAATATTCTAAATCTAGAAATGTTATTCTAATTACGTAACGGGTACTCGGGATGGGCGCTTATTTAATTGCCTGTATTTCGACCCAATGGCACGGATTGCGGTCACGGCGAAATTGCGGTAGCCGGGAGAAACTATTGACAGACACTGGTGGTAGATTAGACATACATACATATATAATATACATACATACATCATACATACATAAAAGGGTACGTACGACATATAATTATAATGTACACTCGTTGAAGTTTAACCACTATTCATCAACAAAATCCAACAAATACCGGCTAAAATACCTCGTCCCCGTGGACGTAGGTAGTTATAGAAAAGCAAACCTTCGCTCAAGCTTATTTGACTACAAATTTTCGTGCGTCGAACGTTCCACCACCAGCGGCACGGAGTTCACGAGTTGGCTCCAATTTCGGTGGCGGCGCCGCCCACGCGCGACGTTGCCGCTCCGCCGCGAGCGCGTCCCGACCCGACGTTCCCCACCAGCTGTTCGCCTCGTTTTAACCGCGCCAGTAAAGAAACCGTATGAGAATGACTGACAGTATTTGACGCAAAAAATGTCGTAAACGATTTGCCGATAAATCATTTTTCGACATATTTTTTTCAATCACGAGTCGACTACGAGCCCTATTATATTTTTATTAGTATTACCAAATATCTAACTTGGATTCCAAATGATTATTACAAATTAAATAATTAAGTTATAATAATGGTAATTCAATTAAAAATTTTAAATTTAGATTTTTGTTCTAGGCCTGGGTGTTTGTGTACTCGCCTTTGTTTGTACCCATCCTATACAGGATATCTTAGTGTTGGGCAATAAGTGTAGAAAGTTTTTCATACATAAATTATTTAAATACGATTTTAAATATACATTCAAACAACCCTTCACGGACTCAGGCTGAGGCATTCCGGAGGCATCAGCGCTACCACCATTTCTGCCTTGTAAAAACAGAGTCGAACGCTTTTTTTATGTTAAAATCTCTATAGGCTATATACACCTACGCTTAACCTCAAATAGGACTGAAGTCCTATCTGAGATCACATGTAGATGCGTTACCACTCGTGAAGGCTAAGACAGTCGCCTCGCTTGTAAGTGTATCTGACGACCACACCTCTGCAACACAAGAATTGCTTCGCGGCGGATCTTGAGGATGGCGGTGATATTTCCCCGATAAAACTATAGTTCTACCACATATCAAAATGCTTCTATGTTTTGGCTTGAAGGACGTGATAATGGGGAACAACTCAACCGACGCGTTACTCCTTAGTCCTCTGGGGTAGCAACGCATCTGAGGCCGAACTCAACTAGGGCTCCAACCCTATTTAGTGTTGGTTACTGATGTCCATCTTGCCAAGTGGACTATATGCTCCTTCTATATTTTAAAAAGAAAAATCTATTATGATCGCTTATCGTTAAGTTTTGCAACTATAATCTTATAAGATTATAAAATAAATCCAAATCATATAAGCTATCAATAACATAATGTGTGGGAACACAATGTGTGTGCGAGTGACATTGACGCACATCAAGTGTGCGACTATCTAGACCAGGATTGGGCAAAGGTTCCTACGCGGGTTAATATTTACAAAAATAATCTATACGGAGCGAAGTTTTTGAATATTTTACTCTAGTCATTTATTGAAAAAAAATAAAATTAGTATTTTCAGAATTAAAAATATTTCTTGAATCACCACACAGGTTTAATCACACACACATCTTAAGGCGAATTGATTGATTACTTATTTATTGCGAGCCCCAAGACCCTGAATATGATTCATTTTTACTTCGTGTTTTATGCAATTTTATTATTGACTACGCACTATTTCGGAGGGAGGGCCGCGCGCCGGTCGCCGTGGTCCATACGCGGAACAAACGACCATTTACAAGTTGTTTCGTTATTAGCGCGGAATTTACTTGGAACTGCTCGCAGGCAAAGGCTGGTCTGTTTGTACGCGGCTCCGGTTTTTCTACGGATGAAAGGTAGAATTCGATCGGGTGAAACTGATCCGGGCCGATCCGCGAGAAGTCGGCCGAGGCACGAACTACACTGTTCCGTCGTCTTTAACACATTATATTAAGGAGTTACTTATCCTACTTTTCATAACTAAATTCCATGATTTTCATTAAAAGCTATAATATTTCAGAAACTTACAGAAAACAAGTGAGTTAAAGTTTTATCGTGGTTTTTGATTCGTATTAGTATAAGGCTACAAGAAAATTGGAAAATAAATATTATGGTATTCATTCTCTTTGAAGCCTAATTCCGCAATTCACACGCTGGTCCGGGACTCGAGTCTCGGCCACGTAGTTTAGATTTTTCGAGCCTACGTGCGGATTAAATTTAATTATTACTTAAATAATAATACACACACACACTTACATATATATATATAAATGTGTGTGTCTGTGTATATATAAATATGTGTCTGTGTCTGTGTGCGTGTATACATTTAAAGAATAGCTTTATCAACAGGTACCTATTATGTTTGATATATTAAATTAAATGTTTAACTTCAGCGATCTTGTAAATGACCAATTGAAGAGTTCTATCAGTATGATAGATTTAAGCTTTATTCTTATATGTCTCACGAGATACCAAATGAAATTGATCTGTCCGATCCGCGGGAACTGGGCCGCGGCACGCACATCTCGCAGTCTCCTAGTAACGTACAAGTTTCAGGGCTACCAACAAACACACACACACACATCCTATATATATATATATAGGTTGTGTCGATTGTAACCGATCTACAATGTTAAATTTCATGCGCGCTTCTGTGCTTCGCCGGGCACGTTAAGCTGTCGGTCCCGGACCGGAACTCTTTCGGCGATTTGAAAACATCCAACACGGCTTGCCCACTAACCCGCTTCTTCACCAATCCACATTGGAGCAGCGTGATGGAATATGCTCCAGGACTTCTCCAGTTGAGGAGAGACCCGTATGTTGGAATGCCTTTCCGCACCGTTCAAACCAGCACACAGCAGCGTTTACCACTGACAATATAAAACATAGGTGTGGCAATGTTCCCTTCAAAGTTCTGCCACCAGAATTTTTTTAGAATAAAATTACTTTTAAATAATCACACTGTACTGTATCGTTCAATCGATATTTAAATCACATTTATATCAACCTCTGTAAGTTCGTGTAGGTTGATCACCTGTTTGTATGGGTCGGGAACGACGCACCGTATTGCAAATTGACAATTAGGTCAAATGAAGATCGACAAGTGTATTGACCTTAGAGCACTGCATAATATTGTGTTCACGGATGTAACGCTTACTTCGTGTACGTGGTTTTAAATCGTTGTTACAGAAAAAATTACGTCTCTAGTAGAGTACGTATAATTGAATTGTTGGTCGTAGGTGGTATCGCAGTTATTTTACTTTTCGATTCTGAATTTATTGTTTACGTACGCAACTCTCTATAGATATCCTATTCGGTCGGACATAAAAAAAAAAAACGCTTTCTACACTCATAGCCCCACACTAGATTTCCCTGTGTATGTGTCCATACATCCAAACACGAGGACACACGCCCAGACCCAGAACAGAAATCTAAATTCACCATTTAGAAGGCTCTCTTGCCGGGAATCGAACCCGGAACCCTTTGCGTGTCAGACCGGTATGTTTGCCGCTGCACCACGCGGGTCGTCATAGATAGTATCACACTTTTCGATTCTGAATTTATTGTTTATATATGCAACTCTCGATAGACATCCTTGAATAGAGGCAATTCGACTGCCGCCCTTAAGTTATATAACCATTACGTATCGAAACCATTTTTCGAGTTATGGCCAAAACGAGGGTATTTTTTGAAAAATTACTGCTACTTAATGAAGCGCGCATAGCCCCGCGGCTTGCGAAGATCGTAACCCATCAAAAACCCATCATAAACAAAGTCCGGCGCGGACGGAAGTTGGATGGGTGACCGCTAGTGGCTAAATTTCATGCGCGCTTCCGTGATTCGGAGGGCACGTAAAGTTGTCGGTGCCGGTTGTTATCGTTGGATAGCAGTCGTTAAACCTTGTCGGAGGCCTTCAGGACGGTTTGAAATCATTACACACGGGTTGGTCACTAACCCGTATCTCCACCAATCCGCATTGGAGCAGCGTGGTGGAGTACGCTCTAGGCCTTCCCCAGTTGTGGAGAGACCCGTGCCCAGCAGTGGGACATGAAAAAGGGGATGGAATCCAATACTACTTAATAACTATACGTCATATGCAAGAGTTTGAGGTATCGATAACAAATCCAATCGAGCACTTTTAAATACTGAAACTTTTAATTCGTATTTTACTGAATAAGAAAACCTCAAAATGTTGGATAACGGCATTTTATCTTAAGGATGGCAGTACGTGATTGATGTCTTCCAAGCAACAATAACGGTTCAGTCATATCAGTCAAAAATGAAACGAGGTGATCTCTTAAAAGTTATTAAACAGAACATTTAATTTACGCAAGTCAAAACGTTTATATAAAGGTAGGGAATTTTTAGCATTCTTAAACGACCTCAACATCAGGTACCTAAATTTACGGATATAGTCTGCTTTCGACATTCCTTGCTTTCGATATTATATATATCGTATCTATTATATTATATATATCGTATCTATTATATATATCATAAGCATCTCAGCAACTATTTATAATTATGATAAAGTTTGTTGGTACGTAACCATATCTTAGAACTAAAGTATTAAAAGTTTTAATTATTCATGATAAATTTTATGAATATTATTCTTAACCATTTGTTCTCTTCGTATTATTTTAAGTCGACGGCAGCCCTGCTGTACGCACACGACTCCCCCTAGTGTGATCCACGAGGGGATACTTAATCCCCTGTCTATTTCAAACACGTTTTAGCTCATTCGTTTCGCGTCCACCAAAAAACTTATTAGATTTACCATTCGGCTCTCCCGATCGATAAACTCCATGCTCCATGTTGTGATTTGACGAATCTCCAATCCCGGACACTCAGATCACTGCTGACCAGGTTTGCTAACTACTATTAAGGTGGTTTTGATAGGTGGTAGAACTGTAGTTCGTTCAAGGGAGATCCAACGCCACCCTCACAATCAGCGCTGGAGCAGTTTTTGTTTCGTTTGGAAGGATGAGATTGCCTGGCATATTTACAGCGAGGCTACCACCTTATTCCTCAAGAGTAATGACGTATCAATATTCGACCTAAGGTAGTCCTTCAGTTTTGTTTGAGGTTGGATGTGGGTGTCCATATTCAATGACCACTTTATATCAGATGGCCTGCACGTTCGTTTGCTACTCACCAAATAAAAATAAAAAGAAAATAATGTGCATTAAGGAAGTAAGAAAAGTTATTTATCTATTCCTGTAGTCTAACGTATGTACGTACGAACGTACAATAATAATTAAAAAGAAATGAATATAAAACAAACACAAACGCAAAACATAGAATAATATTTGCGTATATCTTCTCACAGACACATCGTTAGACAAATTAAATACATATACAAATCCACAGACAATAGATACACCATTCAAATTCATATAATACAATACTTTATATTATTCAGTACGTTCGGCAACCCTACTGAGGGGGTCATGTATGTACGGGTGATGCGACTTGTAAGTTTTTTATTAAAATTTTCTTATTTGCGCTAATTCAGGTTAATCCCTTAGGGTCGCGGGCACGTAGAACATTTGAACGTACGTAGAATATTTGTCAACTAGGCCTCAATAATACAGCTTGCTCCCTATTACTATTAGTTTGACGAAATCATTTTTTTCAATTATAACAGTTTCATTCGGAAGCAGGGCTTACAGTTATTAATTACTTGCTGCATTACACCATATGCAGCAAGATTTAATATCATCGATCAAGTTTGATTGTACAACATTAAAATAAAATAAGGTTCCAGGCACCCACAGTGTTTGTGTCTGCGGTGATGTTGATCGATTGCCAAAAAATCCGGAGGTCATGACAACTGTCGATGTCAATAAATATGTTTTATTCTCTATTCAGGATGTAATATAGATAAACATAATACTTCATTTGGAATAAAATTCGGATTTTATAGCACTCAACGACCCATGCAATCACATATACACGAAATTTAAATAATAATCATCAATACGTTATTACGTATATATGATAATATTATCTGTGTAATGTATAATTTTCCGAAATCAAGCTCTTCCCTATTATGATAATTTACAAACAATCAAGATTAACAGTTGGTATTAGAATATCTTTATTTATGAAACTGTTATCGGGTGCGACATAGCAAGAAATGAAATTCATTAGCATTCCAGAACCATTCCAGATAACGAACTCCAAGTGAATTTAATGTATTTTATCTGTAAAAAAGTCAATAAATTCATTAGCACAGTATTAAACACATTTAGGTTACAAGTGAACCTCAACGATTTCAAAAACGGTCGGGATTATAGGGAATATTATCGAACATTATATCGATGAGGTGTATGTAGATTTAAGGAATGTTAGCGTAATTACGTATCAATTTATATGGACATAACTTTTTATTACTAGTAGTTTTTAGTACTAGTAAAAACTTATTGCACATTTTCTAGTACATGTCGTTGTCTTTTTTATGCGAGAATAGTAGCAAACGAGCGTGCAGGCCACCTGATGTTAAGTGGTCACAGGAGTCCATTGACACCCACAACCTCAAACAACGCTGAAGGTCTATTTGAGGTCGTACGTGCACAGATGCGTAACTACTCCTAAGAACTAAAATGGTCGCCTCGTTATTAGCGTAGCCAAGAATCAAACCTCTGCAACCGAAATACAAGAATTGCTTCTCCGTGGGTTGTGAAGGCGGCAGTGGACGGACCTCTCCGGCACCTCTCCGGACGAACTATATTTCTACAACCTATTAAATCATTCGCCAAAATATAATAATTGATTTAAATACAAAAATACATAGAACTGCAATAAAACAGAAAGCAGATATAATCTAGGTCACAGTTGCAGACATAAAACTAAGTACGTATCCAGCTATAGTAACCTAGTTTACGTAAATACACGAGTGAAACATCTCAATATTGAATAAAATCGAGGCACCACAAAAAGGTTAAGCGTCTCGCGAGTGATAAATGAAAATAGTCAGCGAGGGGGGCGATCTCCCGCGGAGGCTGCACACATGGCCTTATCGACCAGCGACCGGCGCAAGGGTTACGAGTGAGCGGATTGCAATAACATTAATTAAAACCAATGAATGTTCCAGATCGAACGAGCCACTTGTTTTCATGCATTACAATAATAATAATTTACAATTATAATTTACTATTGATATAAAAGTTTAAATTTATATAGTTGTTAGTATTGTCGATAATATAAGACAATTTGCGCATGCGATGTGCATTGGGAATATCCAAGCTATAAAGTTAGAATAAAACTTGATCGTGGATTATTTCGAAATATATTTGCTCTAACTTTTCAAGGTTTCCTTTTCTTAAATAGCTTTTAAGGGCTGAATATGATGTAATTGGTACATCGTATATATTTATCAATAGTTAATTATTTATCAACTTTAGATGAGGCGTTCCAACTTAATCCATCATCTATCCATCTGCGATTCACTTAAGATCCTGTTGGCTTCTTTATCGTCATCGTCAATTAAATAAAAATAATAAATTAAAGTATTGTTAAGAGAGTGTTTAATTGCAAGTTAAACTTATCCGCTTGGACCTCTCGTTTAGACCGCATCCGTCACCGACTGACACACGCGTCTTCGTCCGTACGTAATAATAGCGGGCGCGCGACACGAGCCGCGCGTGTGAGCGGCCACTGCCGAAATAATTGTCCATTACGCGCCACTCGTGGGGGACTACGAACTACTGTTACATGGATGGAGGGTATGACGATGATAATTAGCAAGCAAATTAAATATGACACGAAACGTAACATGTTTGTGCCAAATGGACACATTGAAATCATGACGCCCTCACAATCCGCCGTGAAACAATTCTCTTTTCGGTTGGTGAGGTGTGACTGTCGGGTACACATATAATCGAGGCGACCGCCTTAATCCTCAGGAGTAGTGATTCATCTAAGCACAATCTCAGATAGGGCTTCAATCCTGTTTGAACTAGTCACTGCGGCCCATTGAGCCACATCTAAATTTGAGCGTCAATGGGACGCAGTGTCTATTTAACACCAGAGGGCCCGCACGCTCGTTTGCTACACTTTTCACATATAAAAAGTCATTACCTAGTTGCCTACTATAATCAGGCTTGACGCACAGGGGTCACTTTTCTTTGTCTCGTACTTGTTTTGTATTTATTTATATCTACCCATTGACAACTTTGTAGATCGTTTATTAGTAGCTGCAAATGTAGAAATCCCCTGTAGAGGCCTTAGCAAAAAAGCAATTCCAGTATTAATATAAAGGAATATAAAAGGGAAAAAGAGTATTAAGACTGCACTCGAATGGTCCAATTATCGGTCAAACTTAGGACCAATACACGGGCTGAACTTGGCTGCGATTACTATTTGCCACACATATTAATCTTGGCCGCTATCTATAGAAATGACATCGATCGACATATCGCGTAGAAAATTGACTTATGTAAATCCACCCTTAACGTTTCGGTCGGATGTATTCGATATGACTGCGGTTTGCAACGATCAATTAGGGATGTTGGTTACGCGAGAATTAATCTCAGAGCTAACAGCGAGTGAAGTTAAAACACAACGCGATCGTTTGGCGAGCATGTTCAATCGTAAGATTTCATTTTGCCGATTTAGAGATGACTGTTAAATCTTATAAATTAGGAGAGTATAGAGTAGAGTAGTACTTGTTGATTTATATGGGAAAACATCCATATGTTCAGCAAAGCAGATAAATTTTAAAATTGGACCATTCGATGCATACAATATCTATAGGTTTTTCATTGCCTTTTGTAGGTTTTTTTTTAGTTTTTCTTTGCCTTGATAGATTTATTTATTATATATTTGAAGGTATATAGCATATGTATGTGAACCGCAAAGAAAAATTGACGTATAATACATATGGGGTATTATTATACGGCCATATCATTTTGCATTTAAAGAAGATTTGAAAGAGTATTTTGAAGTATACATTTTCAATTTCAATAACCTACAGCAGTTTCTTTCAAACACGATAACATCGGGCACACCGCGTCGGGTAACAGAAATTTGACGGAACCGAAACAAGCACGTCATTTGTCGGTGCGAATTACCGTCAGCCGGAGCCCCCGCGAAAGATGTTTGAATTATTCAGTGGCTTGCCTTACAAAAAAGGCGCACGTGTAAAAGTTTTACAATTTTTTTTTTATCTGTGGGAGTAAATAATCTTTTAACAAAAGACAAGTAAGCTTTGTGATGTTCTCATTGTAGATACGTGAGTAAAGGTTATTTATTTTTTCAATTTTATGCGTGAGATAACACCGCCAAATAACAAAAGCTCCCTAAAGAATAAACCAAATCTAATAATAAAATTATGTTCCTTTTAGTGATATAATGTCTAAAATTACTTTGAAAACATAGATAGAATATTGTATAGATAAAAAAATGTTTTTGTGAAATCTGTACCAGGAGTAACGAAAAGTAATTTTAACAAGTTATACCATTCATACATCCATCAGCCTTTGAAAGTTCACTCCTGAACCTATAGCTCCCCTAGGAAGGATGTATGTATGCGTTACTACTCCCGAAGACTAAGATGGTCGCCTCGCTATATGTGCAACCGGCAATCACCCCTCCAACCAAAACACAATAATTGCTTCACAGCGAATTATTTTCGTCCGGAGAGGTACAAACCTCCCTGGACAAGCTACCATATATTAGTTCTACCGCTTACTGATTTTGCTATCAATTTCCTGGATTGAATCCTCCTACGAAGATGTCTTAGGGAAGGGAGAGGGCGGTAGTGTTCGTGCCGCCACCTTACGGCTCTACAATCATTTCAACAATTTACTATTATATCACAGCTCACTGGAATATGCCAACGACCTTATTACGAAGGAATTGAATAAATTTGTAGAGGAATATCATTTTACGAGCTACGATAACCGTTCAATATTGTCTACGTGAGGCCAGCAATACGCAGGGATGGAGAGGACAAGGGAACTGAACTCGTAAAATACAAAAATAGCCCTCACGCGGCGACACCGGCTTCAAACAACACAAATTTCTCGAAAGTGTTCGGATTAAACATATGCCCCTTAAACTAAGCCCATAAGGGTCACATTCGAGACGATACGCCACATCAAGGTGGCAAAGTTAACGCGATAATAAATCCCATGAATTTATCAATGGCCGGCTACCATCTGTCATAACAACAAAACGGAAATAATAAACATCCCAAAACACAGTTTTCCAGTGATATATCAATTCGTTCCAAACATTTATTCGTGGAGTGCCGCGCAACCAACGATGCTACAAAACTTTCAAGTGGCCATCATATCTCATCGTATCTGAATTATTTGTGTGAGTATTCCATAAAGGACGCGAATTAATTTTCACTTTCACATAATATTTATTACGTGTTTTAATATCTTCATCATTAACCTATTAATGTCCCACTGTTGGGCACAGGTCTCTTCTCAGAATGAGAAGGGTTCGTCCATAGTCCACCATGCTGGCCAAGTACGGATTGGAAGACTTCACATACCTTCGAGAATTTTACATAGAACCCGCAGCAAGTGGTGATTAATTTTTCACACACACATAACTTCGGAAATTAGAGGAGCGTGCGGGATTCTAAGGCCGGGTCCCCAGCGTCCGACACCGGAATCTTAAACGTTAGGCTATCACTGCTTATTAAATATAGATAAATAAAATTCAAGTGTCTGTTTGTGCTGTGTTAAAGGCTTATTTGCACAATGTTAAACGTTTTTTTCATTTTGCCTTTTTGTACGGACCAGTCTTATTACCAGCGTAGAAATTAAATTACTGATCGATTAAAACAATGAAAAGTGTCTGGAGCCACGTGTATTATTAAAACGAAAAACATTTACCGAAACGAAACGATACGTAATTAGTTGATAAATATAGATGTTTCGACAAAAATTTTCATACGAAATTATGTTTATCATTCAAACAATTTTAATGGAACCGATCGCTGTCTCCGCGATGATGATTTAATTAACGTATCGGCAGTTAAAGGGCGCCGATTCTCAACGACGATGTTTCATTTCCGAGACGTTAATTTTTATTATGACTGTTTTGTTACGCAATTATCGTAAATAACATAGAAAAAAATATATATATATAGAAAAAATCCGCGGTAGCCGAACACATCCTTCAATCAGGGGCTAACCACTGGATTGAATTACATAAACCTCAGGTG
>DWKL01002033.1:0-13378 GCA_018249415.1 Phareas burnsi | reverse complement strand
GCTAATGCTTGAAATAAAGAAAACGATGGACGGCTAACCTAACCTAACCTAACGGGGGGGGGGGGGGGGGGGGGGGGGGGGGGGGGGGGGGGGAGAAGAAAAGGGTTGAGATTTCGAGTTGATTACAAATGTCCATGAGCGGTAGTGATCAGTTAGATCACTAGATGATGTATTGACCACTCAGATGGATTGTAAACTCGTTTGATACTTGTGGGAAAAATATTTTTTATCTGAACTTAGTTAACATCGCATATATTTATTTTCAGAGACTACAACGAATGCCGCTATTTATTTCCGTATATGTGGAGCATTAGCGTGTGTCCTGGGAATTGTAGTCGCGTACTTGATGTGGAAGATACGTAAAGAAAAACAATTTAGGAAGGAGCTGGCTAAAGCTGGTCTACTCTACTTCAATGAAGGGGTTACAAAGTCCTTGAACCCCGAGTTGGGTATCGACGAGCAAGCTGAATTGTTACCCTACAATGAGAAGTTTGAGTTTCCTCCAGAGAAACTCATTTGGGGTGTGTATTGATTAAGTTTGGTTTTTATTTACAGAGATCCAAATAAGCATGTAGTCTTCTAGATTTTATATGGTCATTGTTACATTTTCTTTTCATCTTAGAAGAGAAGTGCAGTCACTGCAGCCCATGGTGTTCCACATTTAACCTCAAATAAAATTAAAGTTCTGCCTGAATTCGTACATGGATGCATCACTACTTCTGAGGACTAAGGTGGTCGGCTGTAAGTGTACCCGGCAACCGCATCTCTTCGACCGAAACACAAAAACTGCTTCACGGTGGATTACGAGGGCGACGCTGGTGCTTTCCCACTTTGAGCGAGGTGACCATCTTAGTTCTCAGAAGTAGTGACGCATTTACGTACGTCATTAGGATAGGACTCCAGTTTTGTTTGAGTTACATGTGGATGTCCATGGGCTGCAGTGACTACTTAACATCAGGTGGCTAGCACGCTCGTTTGTTACTTTTTGAAAATAAAAAAATCTACTATAATTTATTATGGAAATTATAGATGCAATATGTATTTTACATAAGCCAGTTTAAGTTGACCTACCCCGTACATTTAAAATCTTTGTATTTCTATATTAAGTTTTATATTTTTATTGTTAAGATAAATTAGTGTTCCATCTAACAACCTGAAAAGTCTATTGCTGACCCTATCTCCAATGTAGTTTAGCGGAGTGTACGGGAGATTTCCTGGGAGGTGTAGACCTCCCCCATACCTGATTGTGTTAGTGACCGCAGTAAATGCATAACTTCCCAAAAAACGCTGTTGTCCATCTCTTGGATTAATTTATTCCCTTATGGAGGCCATACACGTTAGGGTTTGCATGACGGTTTTAGCCGTGCATACATAACCGACAGGCATAACCGAGTTTCATATAACGATTACTGTACAGTTTTATCACATACACGCTAGGGTTTGCCTGTCGGTTATGCATGCACGGCTAAAACCATCATGCAAACCCTTATATGTATGCCCTCCATTAGTCGTTCCTGCGATATTTACGGAAAAAGAGGAAGTGAAGCAATTTATCTATGAAATCAATTTTCAGATAAACAACTGGGTGCAGGCGCCTTCGGTGTAGTATACAAAGCAGAAGCTAGAGGTATTATCAATGCAGAAGAAACCACGACAGTTGCTGTCAAAACGGTTAAAAGGGATGCAGACAACATGTACATAAAAGCCTTAGCGTCGGAGTTGAAAATAATGGTGCATCTCGGCAAACATGTCAATATTGTCAATTTGCTCGGGGCTTGCACAAAAAAAGTGGCAAAACGTAAGTACAGTTTACGAATTTACCATATTATGCGTATTGTTTGTATAATATCGTTTAAAAAGGTGGCAGAACTTCGCTCGGGGGGAGGGATGGGGGGTACTACCTCCGCCCGTACAATCCGCCGTGAAACAATACTAGTGTTCGGAGGTGTGGTTGTCGGGTACTGGTCTTGTTTGAGGGTAGACGTCCATAGTATGTCCATGCCCCATGGGCTGCAGGGACCACTTAAAATCAGGTGACTTGCGCGCACGTTTACTACTCAGATACTTCTCAGATAAAAAATATGTTTAAATTTAATAGGTACGTTTTAAGTTAGAAGAATCCTTAGTGGCTTCAATCCGTCGGCACTGCTGCCAAATCGATTTCTGCCATACAATAGCAGTATAAACGATGTTGTGTTCTGGTTTGAAGGGTGTGGTATGAGAGACATTTACATGAGGCGATCCAACTCAGTCCTCTGGGGTAGCAATATGTGGCTGATCTCAGGTAAGATTTGAATCCTATTTGGGTCGATTACAAGTGTCCATGGATCCAGTGACCACTTACCGCCAGATGGATTGCTACTCTTACTGTTTTGAGTTAAATAGTTATTCAATCGATATGGCAGTGCTAGCACACATAACCCCGCGGCTTGTGTAGGCCGTAACCGATCTATAAAGTTAAGCGACGTCGGGCGCAGTCGGGCGTCTGATAGGTGACCGCTAGTGGCTAAATTTAATTCGCGTTTCCGTGCTTCTGAGTGCACGTTAAGCTGTCGGTCCCGGTTGTTATCATTGGACCACAGTCGTTAAACCTTATCTAGCAGAGTTGTTCACTGACCCGTTCCTCCACAAATCCGCATTAGGTAGCGTGGTGGAGTACGCTCCAGGTCTCCCCCAGTTGTGAGAAGAGACCCATGCCCCGCAGCAGGATATAAAATTGCCTTGTAATGACATCGACATGATACTTAATCACCAAAATAACATAATTTTAGTCTGACGTTACTTCCTTTGATTACGTACTTATCGTAACCAAATACAAATTGTAAAACATAGTAATTATTAATTAATATGTACATACAATAAGTGTTTATTATTTTCTTGGAAACGTTATCTTGTTTCAAATAAAAAGCGTGTTTGTATTTATGTACGCACGCAAGTAGCTATACTTCCATAGCTTAATCATCTTTATTTTATTTGATGTCTTTATTTATATTCATTTATTTAATTACTTTTGCTATTTTATCATAAAGAAACAGGAATTGTGTATATACGTTACTTGCGAACTACTTGGATATTTTCAGACCGTAAAGAAAATAATCCTCATTGGACACAAACTATATCCTGTCACGTGCGCACACAAACTTTTTCCATTCGAAAAAATTCAATCTCATTTGATTTTCATAACGCGCCAGAAGAAGTACTGCTTCAATAATACGCAATAAATCCTTCTTTTCATTTTAAATATTAATTATGTTAATCCGTCCGCTTGTCCGCTTGTTTCCAGGCGAATTGATCGTGATAGTAGAGTACTGCAAGTTTGGGAACATACACAATTATATGCAGCGCCACCGCGAGGTATTTATCGACCAGCTTACAGACAACATGGAGAAGAACGTGGGCAAAGTCAACAAGGCTTTCTCTTACAGCAGTGGAAGTAGCGGGTATGAACGTAATCCATATAATTAATTCATGTTTTTAGTAAGTAGTAAAGATGTTCCGAAACTATATTCGTATTTTTTTTTATTATGCTTATGATTCTCATTATTTTACAATATACATTCGTATTATAATCATTTTTTTTTTGTTGGAAGGGTAGCAAACGAGTACGTAGGCCACCTGATGCTAAGTGCTCTCTGCAGTCCAAGAACAGCCACAACCAACCTCAAATAAGCTTGAAGCCCTATCTGAGGTCGTACGTGAATGCATTACTACTCCTGAGGACTAAAATGGTCACCTTGCCATAAGTGTACCCGGCAACCGCATCTGTCCAACCGACACACAAGAATAGCTTCACGACGGGTTATGAGTGGTGGTACCTGTTCGGGCAAACTATAAAAACACCTATTAAAACATTTAATAGATGTTAGAGACATCTAAGAAAATCCACGTGCCTAAAACTGCTCCATAAAGTTCTCAACGATGTGTGAAATATACCAATCTGCACTTGGCCCACGTGGCAGATAGCCTATCCCTCATACTCATGCTGAGAGGAGACCCATGCTCATGTAATAGAATGATACATAATGAGTATTTTTTACAAATATGAAATTAATTAATTGAAAGAAAATGCTATATAACTAACTCTACCTGGACCTTAAGACAATATGAATGTTATTTAGTTATTAGATATATGATAACCGTATTTAGTGTGGTTGAGACAATAAATTACAAACGAAACTTTAACAAATTTTAAATAATACCGAATTCACTCACAGTTGTGTTGTTATCCGTAAGGACTAAATTGAAACACGTCACGCAATTAAATCTCCTCTTAACATCTCCTTAACCTTTCAAAACAGATCACTGTAATGCGAGCAGTGTTTATATGCAAAAATTTGTTTTGATGCCTATAATTAATTTGTATCAGTCAATATACTTTTTAACTAATTTTCGTTCGAGGAATATTGTGAACATTTGAAGAATGTTATCATTGTATTGTAAGCAAATAGGAAACGAACATGATTAGCTAAATAGGCGTAGTGTGCAAAAATATCATTTTTGTCTCATGTTGCCTGGAGCATAATCCACTTCGCCTCTCCTGTCCGAGTTGGTAGAGAAAGATAAGTGTTAGTGGCTAAACCGTGACGGATGTTTTCAAACGCTCATAAGGCCTCCGACAAGACTTCATGACTGCTATCCAAAACATCAGAACTGACAGCTTAATATGCCTTCCGAAGCACAGAAGTACGCATGACGTTCAGCTAACCATTGGATGGGTGTCCCAATCGCGCCTGGTGTTGGATTTGGTGGATCAGTTACGATTTGTACAAATAGCGGGGTCATTCACGCGATTAGGATTCATTGATTCCTTTTTTACAGAATGCATTCGGACTATTTTGGTTCTAATCATACTCAAGAAACAGATAACACATTCTTGAACACAGCAAATACTAACAGATCTACACGAAAAGGTAAGCTTTACTTTGAAAGTTTTTATTCTTTAGACTGTGATTGTGATTGATTGTGTGTGATTTAGTGATTGTCTTGAATCAAGATTCCGGCACTTCAGATTGGGATTCCGGAGTTCGAATTCCAGGAACCTCTGATTTTTGAAAATTATGTGCAAATTAGAATTTAATTATCGCTTGATTTAACGGTGTTGAGAACGAACACATCGTGATAAAGCCTAAATTGGCAATAAATTTCTCAAAGGTGCGTAAAATTTATCATTGTCTTGGCCACATGGTGATCTTTGGCCTAAGCTTTCTCATTCTAATAGGAGACCCGGGCCCAACTGTGGGATAGTAAAGGCTTGATGATTATATTGATCACATTAATATTCCAGTGTCGGAGACGGGGTACATTCAGCCAGAGTGGCGATCGAACTACGAAAGTGATTACAGCTTCGACGGCCGGAGTCCCAGGCCTCTGACTTCGCGGGACCTTCTCGCGTGGGCCTTCCAAATCGCGAGGGGTATGGAGTACTTAGCTAATAGAAAGGTACGACTTTTGAAATTTTATTTAGGTATAGAAATAACAAACGAGTTTGTAACTGATGATTATTGGTCACTGTCGCCCACAGGCATTTGTAATCGACACAGATTACCTAGGTAGTAGAACTATAGATCGCGGTGGTGTAGGTGTAGAGGTGTAGTTATCGGGTACACTTAACAGCGAGGAAACCATAGTCCTTGGGAGTAGTGACGCATCTACGCATGACCTAAGGCAGAGCTTCAGCTCTATTTGAGGTTAGATGTGAATGTCCACGGGTTGCCGTGATCACCTAACATCAGATGGCCTGCATGCTGATTTGTTGATTTTCAAATATATATAAAAAAGCAAATAGTATTGATTTCAATCCTTTTTGTTATCCTATATAAAATATATGTAAACCGGGTCGATTTGAAAATCACCCCATTTTTTGGTCCGTTCAAACTAAATGCGCAATTATCCGTTATTTTTGATCGCAATAGCCACACTTATTACTACCTACGAAGGATTATAAAGAACAAAATGGTTGCATCCTGTACATCTGTCTGTAGTATGCGTTTCAATTATAGAATTGAATTATATTTTATTCTTGACGTTTCTTTATTATGGGTGTAATTAATTATGTATTTTTGTCAAGGTTTTGCACGGCGATCTGGCAGCCCGCAATGTATTGTTGGCTGAAGACAATATCGTGAAGATATGCGATTTCGGATTAGCGAGAAGCATTTACAAAAATGACGAATACAAAAAACAAGAAAACGTAAGTTCAGTGACTAACTGCTTCATATTCTGTATTATAAAATACAGAATATGAAGCAGTTTTACTTAATTTAGTACATATTTACTTCATTTAGCGAATTGCACACGAAATACTCATAGAAAAGATTTAAAGGGGGCTAACGGAAGCTTAGGAACTGGTTCGTGAAAGTGTATAAGTGGTAATGGAATGTTAATAATATTTACTGTGCTCGAAATCATAATAATTATGATCGTGGGTTGTAAAAAGTCTTCAAGTAAATTTAAAATTTCTTTTCTGTAACTTGATTTAGTTATTTTTTTTTCTTTGTCCACAATCTCGTGATTACCTATTACATTTCAATTTATAATATACCGGTTGTAGTAAACCTGTGCGACGTCACTGCCACCATCATCAACCCATTAATGTCCCACAGCTAGCCACGGATCTCATGAGAGGGTTTAGGTCATAGTCCATCACGCTGGCCAAATGTGGATTGGTAAACATACCGATTTCTTACTATAGGTAGAGGCAGCGTTGTTCAAATTGATGTTCTTATATACATCTGTATGTACGGCGGCATTGGCCACTTATGGTTAGGTGGATTGCGTGCAAATTTTTTTTTCATTACAATTCAAACCTAACATAAGACTTACTCTTTCCTTGTATAACACTGATTTCCTTTAAATTAATGTTATTGTTATTATGCCATTCCAGAGTCCGCTCCCAATAAAGTGGTTGGCAGTTGAATGTATGACAGACAGTATATTCTCCACTCAGTCCGACGTGTGGTCCTTCGGTATCGTGCTGTGGGAGTTGTTCTCGCTGGCCAAGACCCCGTACCCCAACATCAGCCCACAAAACTTGCTTGAGTATTTAAAAGCAGGGTGAGTGGTTTTCAATAATCGTTATCGACCAAAGTGCAATTATCTTGTACATATAGTTAGACGGCGATGGACCGCAATCATGGACAAGGATCCATGCCACACATTTGAGTACAAATGTTCGTAACATATTTTTTCGGCATTAAATTTGATATGTGGTAGAGCCATAGTTCAACCGAGGAGGCACGATTACCGCTCTCACAATCCACCGTAAAGCAATACTTGTCTTACGGTTGGTGAGAGTGGTTGTCGGGTAAACCACCTAGTGCTCAGGAGTAGAGGCACATACGACCTGAATTCAGTTTTATTCGGGGTTAAATGTGGGTACCTATGGGCCGCACTGACCGTCAGGTGGCCTGCACGCTCGTTTGCTTCTCTTCCAACATACAAAAAACTTTTTTTTTTTTTGTAGACATCGCCTGGAGAAACCTCCGTACGCGGATGATAAAGTGTACGACGTGATGAGGCGCTGTTGGGAACAAAGGCCCCTCGCGCGACCCTCCTTCAGCCAGCTACAGGAGATCCTCGGCTCGTTCCTTGAGGACAACGTGAGGAACGTAAGTAATTCAAAGGAACTTAATCATAACGCGAGTAATACTTCGGGATTTGAAAGAATCTGTTCAACCGAGTTTATGCCGCATTTAGCGCCGTTATGTAATAATTCAGAGTGGTGAGGCGGTTTTGCCGTCCTTAAGCTATAATGCTGTTACATATCAAAACCTCTTTCCAAGTTATCGCGAAGGAAAAAGGTAATTTAAAAAAAAATGTGCTACTTAACACGTTCATTGCGGCATACGCACCTGCCGTGTTTTACTGTCCGCGCCACCCGCGCGGCTCGCACGCATACGGTGTGTGCCGCCATATTGGAACACGGCTGTAGCATTGCGCACCGCACGGGTGGATCGTTTCGAATATTAGCCGCCGCAGTCAACGTGTTAATAACTGGATGTCAAATACAAGAGGTATCAAAAACAGATCTAATAGAGCAGTTTCAAATAGTTAAACCTTTAATTCTTATTTACGAATAGGAAAACCTCAAAATGTCGAAACCGTGTAGACAATGGAAAGAGGCATTTCAGATTAAGACCGGTCTATATGATGATTTTTAAATTTCCCAGCACTACGTCGACCTCAACTCGGGCTTCATGGATTCGAACAGCAAGGTGGACGGCGAGGATTACTTGGCGATGGTGTCCGCACCCGATTACAAGAACATGGTGACCCCAAGCCCCCACCACTACGTCAACGAATCTCCGAAGTTCTTCCCCCACACGCCTACGGCTACGCAGTTGCAACTTGGTTAGTATTTTTTTTAATACTCCGATATAATACTTTAATACGACCCTGTGGCGCTGTGATCGCTGTAACTGTTTAATGCAGAGGGTTCCGGATTTGATTACTGACTAAGCAGACATCTGGATGATGTATTTAGAATTCTGTTATGGGTCTGGGTGTTTGTTTTTTTTCTTTTTATGGGTACCATGGACACCCATGACAACGGAATCTTAGTGTAAGGATTTATGTTTATTTTTTACAGTTTACAGTTTAGATTTTAGAAATTAAAGCTGTTAGTTCAGCAGTTTACGAATAACTTATCATATATGCATAATACACAAGTAAATACATTTACTCGGGTACAAATATTTGTACAAATATTTATAGAAGAGTCGTTCGTAATCTTAGAGCTCACGATCTTCATTGACCTTCATTATATCCGACTCGTTACGACTAGAGATTGTTACGACACTCGTTACGACAGCTTGTACGAATTCAAATCAGGTAGAAAATATTGGTAGATAATCATTTTAATATTAGGGTTTTATGTAGTATAGAGACCTAATCTATAGGTAGCGCCTAAGGAGAATAAAAAATATGAAAAGTCAAATTATGTGACAAGCGTAAGTATGTAAGTGATGAAACAATAATATTTGTCAGCTGATGACCCCTGTCCGTTGAAATCAGACATTTGTATTTACTGAGTTTAGATTCTTCCAATAAAAAATAGACGTCATATTCTTAATTGTTGCACTTTAATAATCTGAACAAGAAATATCAAAGAGATTGCTCAAACAAAATATAGATGTCTAATAATTAACATAAAATTCAAGGTATACAATGATCTGTCCGTCTACGAAGGTATAAAATGTCGTCTGCCCCGTTTCGTTACGCATAGCGCCATTTATCGCTCTTGCGTTCTAACCTCATTTGCGGTCAGAACTAATTGGTATTATCTGCGCCGACATACTTATTATACATTTTTTTAATTTACGTATCATAGCTAAAAAAATTAAACGATGGACATTAAATATATAATTTCCATTGCATTTTAATAATGTCATAAATTGTTGGAGTTGTTTTAAGTAAAAATAAAATTTCATAAATTTCTTAAAACCTATCAACTGTTCGAATAGAAAAATAAACAATATTTAAAGCCAACCAATATATTATTTGTATGTCATACAAAGACCTCAATTCTATAAGCTATGATTATTGTAAGCGCTTTATTAAGAGTCACCTGTGGACGAGTATGAAAAAAGCATTCCTAAGAATAATAATACAGCTGAAAAGGCATATTGCAATACTAACAGTTTTTCTCTTTATCAGACAAAACGCAACATACATCGATTTGATCAGGCATATCACTTTCTCTGGCAAAACGGTAAAAATAATATACCTACCCGCATGGTCGTCTAATTGGCTATTTGACAATTTTAACGGTATTTTTTTAATTACGTAGCGAGTGCTCACGATATGCGATTTTTAATTGCCTATATTTCGACCCAGTTGCATGGGTCGTGGTCACGGCGAAACTGCGGTGGCGGAAAAAACTATTGACATACACTAGTCTATCTACCCTACGTTTTTCTACAAACCATAAATGTTTTGAAATATGCAAAATATGACGTTGGATTCCCTACATTTTTTTAATGTGGTATAATAGAAATTAATTTTTCAATCGTGTTTTTCATTTTGAATTTATATTTCGCGAGGATATAGTCGATGAGATGACAATTAACTGTTCTTAAACATTTAAGCAACTATGAGCGCGAATATATGTTTTATAACACATATTATGTTTTGTTAATTTTTTTTGTACTGTTAACATCGGCTGAACGGAAAGGGTTACTCCTGTAATGTAGGCACTGAATTCACCTAGAATGATTATAGTATAATCATCATCAACCTATAGCAGATTGGTAGACTTGCCACACCTTCCAGAACTTTTACAAATAATTCTCAGATATGTAGATTTCGTTGATTTTCTTCACCGTAAAAGAGAATATTAATTAGTTTCCAATGCATACGTAATATTGAAAATTCGGAGTTGGTTTATTCGCAAGGAGAATAATATCCCCCACACACCTTCAAGAACTTTATAAAGAAGTCTTAGGTACGTCGGTTTCCTCACGATGTTCTCATTCACCGTTAAAGCAAGTAATTAATTTCTAATACGCACATAACTTCGAAATGATGCATTCGAACCCTGGACACACAACGCGTGGATCCGGAGTCTTAATACTATCTCTGCCGTAGTGTTTTGTTATGTATATATGTTATGTATATTGAAAAGGAATTGTTCTAGTTTCGTTTCTCTTAATTCAAAGACAAAAATAATCATTTACATTATAGAAATAAATTATTTGTATTTTTGTTGTAAGTCATATATAATATACATTTTATTTTCGAGCTATAAACTTGATCTGATGCATTATAAATTATCAATTGTCGACTGTCAAATAGCCAATTTCAACCCTACAATGTGATTTGTGTAACTAACAATCCTGTCTAACGATTTGTGTGTATATCGATTATTCTATCTTCCTTAGATTAGAATAACCAAACAACCAATTAATACTCACATTTCTCTCTGGTGCAATGGTGTGAAAATTTGTTTGAATGTCTGAATTGGTTTTTCTTTCGCACGAAACTGTTTCGGTCGGGGTTGTCTCATTTAAGCGTTTGTTTTGCAGACGACGAAGGCTATCTACCAATGAGTCCGGTGAAAAAACTCAGCCCGCATGTTTCGGCCACGAAATTCGATTTCGACACGCGTAAACTGAACCCGAGGTTGACCGAAGAGAACGTTCACGGGTCCGAGTGGACGCCGATGCTCACGTTGAACAACCTGCCCACGAGGAGCGACTCGGAGTCCGACCACGACGGAAACTATTCGCCGTATTCCAAGATGTGCCCTGGAATCCCCGAAGAATCGGACGAGGTGTTCGAAATGAACCAGCACAACCTCAAAAACACACAAAACACCGCCGTATCGAACCCAACTTACGTAACCTTGGACGTAGATCTTGAAAAGAAACCTAACAACATTTCCAATAATTACATCAATGTACCCAACGGTTTAGTCAAGTAGATCACGCACAAAGGACCATTCTTCGCTACTTACTCAGGCACAGGCTTCTGTCTATCGACCGGATAGTTTTATTGAGCTTTTCTTGATCTCTCTTTTACGAATTTTGTCATATCTATAATAATCTCAAACTCTTCCGTTATTCCTGTGGCTGTAATGTTATTTTAAGCGAATCATTTGTTCTACTAAATTTACATTCTTTTAAATGTGCCTCACTCATCTCGTCTGACTGTAATTTATCTGTGCTTCGATTTCCTAAAGTACCTATCAATGTTTATGTAGTTGTAAGTTTTAGTTTGGATACTGCGAATGATTAAATCGATGTGATATTTTAAGGAGTAGGAATGGTTAGGGAAACGGATAGATATGAAAAGTAAGATATGTATTTGTGTTAGAATTCATTATTTAATTTTAGTCGACCCCACCATATGTAATATTGTTAGCGGAAAATCAAAGATGTTCTATTATTACGTTATCATTCCTATCGTCATTTATTTTTGATATATTAAATGTAAAATTTACGAGATGTTGTTCGTTTAGAATAAATGTTAAAGATTTTAATATTTATAATCGAATATAATTTGTGAATCTGAGTCAGCTAACTTGCACTAGGACTCTAGGACGGATACTCCTCATCTGTTACCATAATAAGCTTTAATTACTTCATTTACACTTTCATATTAAGACATATTTTTGTATCCTCGATATGCCTCATCATTATTTGGTAGGTAAATTATTTTCTGTTTTCTTTTGTTTTGAGTTTTAAAATGTAAACTTAATTTGCAAACGTGAAAGTAATATGTGTTAAGATATAAATAAATATGTGACCTTTGAAATTTTAAAACACAATGTTATTTTAAGTTCATTTTTAAATCGTACAACAGATGTTTATAAGTATATTTTAAAGCGCTACGAAAACGAACTATTTACACAAACCTGTTATTATTTTAATAATATATTTCATACTTCTTCCTGAAGTATTATTGTTATTACAAATATGTTTGTATATTGTATAATATATTATATATAATTCACGTATCGCGGTTTGTCCGGGATTAACACCGAAACTAATTATATGATTTTAACGTTTTTTTGTAATGTGTGTTTTGCTTCAATTTGAGAGATAGGATAGTTTTTATTCAGATGTTTTCTTTATTAAATACAAAATCGACGATTTTCATATTTCGAGCAGTGCAGCAAGATCGCAGACCAAAGTTCCCAATTTCGAGTACAACATATTGTGTGACGTACATTTTACCTTATATATGAAAGGTACAAGGCCCATATGAAATGTGATAATTTCGTAATACCAATACCAATTATGATATCCAAAACTGAACGAGATACAAGAAAGCCGAAGCAGCGCGTGGCCGGGTGTGCTAGTATATTATATTTTTAAGTCATCCATTATTTCAGTCATTGCATATTTTGCACCGATACACCTAACTCAGAAATAGGGTTCCGTGGCCAAAGAAATAGATAGAATAACAACTTGTCATGTGTTTAAGTGATAGTCGCCATTTTATGTTGTTTATTTTTTTGTAAACATTATATGAACCAAACATTATGTTCAGATGTCGAACTCCAATACGAACGATGCAGCTTTCATCTTTGTTATAATAACTAGTAAATAAACGAATTAAATGAAAACTTATGTAATATATAATTACGCATGAAATATATTGATATTTGTAGTGATTGCTGTATTTCTTTGTATTTAGCATGTATTGTGTATATCAATGTTTCATTGTGTTAAGTTAATCAGACGGTTTTATCAGATCAGATTATACATTTTTGTTCTGTAAAACATTTGACGCTATCGGTGGATTTAATAAATGTGATATTATGAAATTATTTGGAGTTTATTTATTGACACCATCGTTACCATGTAAGATATCATTACCATGTAGGGTAAACCTCATCAACTATATGGATAAACCATCATTACCATATAGGGTAAAC
>DWKL01002032.1:0-13379 GCA_018249415.1 Phareas burnsi | reverse complement strand
ACTTGCAAGCGAAGCAACCGTCTTAGGAGTAGCAACGCATCTATGTATGGACTCGTATAGACCTTCAGTTGTGTTTGAGGTTAGATTTTGAGTGTCCGTGGGGTTTAATAATTATTTAACATCTGATGGCCGGCACTCTCATTTGCTATACTTCTAATATGAAGAAATATTACACCGAACCATACCATACTCGCTTTTTTGTCTGAGCAATTGTAAGGATTCAAATAAAAAACCGTACTGTTTTCATATATTCCAATTTTATTACTGAGTTGAATAATAGTGACAGTTTATCAAAATGTATTAAAAAATATATTAGGCATTTATTGCATTTGGTTTAAATTGCCGTGCTACACAGTTATGTCAACATTTGTAGTGTTAACTTTCTCGGCTGAGGCACACGATTTAACCAAGGAATTTTCGCAGCACAATGGCTCCTCAGCTGTCATGTCCGCGTAAATCCACGGCTTATCACATGCTTTGAAAAATGCGGAGAGCTGAAAATATTTGATTAATAAAGTTACAGACATAACTTTGTCCGGAAGATGACATGAAACCCCTTAAAAAGTGATTAACGAGTCTTAAATAGAATAATGCAAGAACAGTATATAGACTGTTCTTGCATTATTCTAAACTCTTATTGAAAATTATAAACTCTAAAGTTGCTAACTTCAATTGAAAAAATCTCGAAAGCTATTTCGAAAACTCATTTATTTTAGTTAAACAAGAAACGATTGCATTTTGTTGTGATCTCTTTGTTCACATATTGCGTTCGGAATTAGGAAATATACATTGGATACCGTGTAATGAAGGAACCGGTACATCAATTTGTAGATCCAGAACAAAAAATCTTTCTAGCGTACAATAAATATTAAAATTAATCTTGCTCTTTGTATAGCATCCGGGTATACCAATATTGATAACGAATTAAAACATCCCATGATCATTTAATATCGTAAAACGTAACAGTCGGTACAAGCCTATATATAATGGAAAATCTTAGATAATCCTAAATGAATATAGAAATAAAATTAAGTAGCAAGAGTGAAGAAGATTTTTTTCACACGAATTGTATTAAAAATTATTATAATACAATTGTAAAAGTGATTATATCAAAGACAGAACATTCTTAGCAATAAAATTCTAGACTACGGATCTTCGATACATCTAATTTGCAAAAGGTAAATATAAAATGTAGACCGTTTTTAATAATTATAAAAATTATAGGGTTAATCTGTGCGATGGTCATCGTCACAATTGTTATAGCAGCATACTAATAAACCTATCGCTGCATTATTTAGGTCTGTAGGTATAGCTAGTCCGTTTACGGTTTCTGTTACAAAAAAAAATACCTTTAATTCGTCAGCGTGCTTGAGTCGGTTGCATAAAATCTCTGGTCCTTTGGCTTTTGTCGCGGTAGCCAGTGCCAAGCAAAGACTTTTGCACGTGGTTTCACCATCTTCATCACATTTTATTACCAGTCCCGGCGATTGAGCCAACAGTGGAGCGCTTTCTGTTTCAGGTATTGTAGTCGGGAAGCCACCACATGAACAGTTTCCTTTAACCGTATCATCTAAAGCTGTAGTGCTAAACGTTAAGGAAAACGGTTTTTAAACATGTATGAAAGTAAGCGTTCTGAACACAAACAGGTTTTTTTATTACAAGGTATATTTCTGAGGACCCACTTGATATTATATCGTAAGGTCGGTTAGACATAAAGAAAATTCTGAGTAACAACATTACCTAGTAACACTTTCTTCAGCAAATACTATACATACACCGAAAAGCAAAATTGTGCACAAATTGCAAACGATCCTCTTGGTAAAAACCATGTTGAGCTTGTTGAGGATTGTTCCAACAATGATTGGCGAAACTTCAATCACCGAACTTAAATAGACATCGAGTTCTATATGAAAATGTAGGAAGCCCAACTCTGTTTTAAAGCAGAGACTGAACCGACTTTTTAAAAATAACGACAAATATTAACACTCATGAAGCAAAGTGAGTAAAACCGTCTTTTTATAAGTCTATAACCATTTCCCATATTATTAGGTAATGATATCATTTGTAAGTACATAAAGATTAAAACATGTTGGGTGATATAGTGCCAACGGACCTTTCAATTGAACTTATTATAATGCAACTACTTAGAAATATCTACGTATGCAGCATAGAGTTTTCTTCAACATCCCCCAGTTTATTTTTATAATTGTTATGTTTTGTTTGAATAGTAGCAAACGAACGATCAAGTTACCTAACATTATGTTGTTACTACAGCTTATAGACACCCACCTCTAACTCAAATAAAACGGACTTTCAGCCAGAGGTCGTACGTAGTAGCGTTACTACTCCTGAGGAGTAAGGAGGTTTCCACGCTGTAAATATGCCTGGCCGTAAAACCACATATCCCCAAACTAAACACAAAACTTCTTTATGACGGAATATGAGCGCGGCGGTGATACTTCCTCGAACGAACTATAGTTCTACCACCTATCTTTTATGTACCACCTCAGTTCTTAAAAGCAACATGACATGTAAGTATTTGAATCGAGGTAAAGGACATGCAGTAATTGTCCGAAAATATGTAGGGTTCGCGCGTAAAAGCAGCAAAATTGCGCGCGGATGTACAAAATACCGAAGCTGCTCCGTAATTTGTCTTTTATACAAGGACTGCGTGAGACGAATAAAGTAATTCTGTATCATATCATTCCAAAATCATGGACGTCGGATTGACGTACATACCGTTGTTTTGGTGTGAAGTGAACACATCGAAATTGTTTTGGTTACATCTGTTATACAATAAGCCATTAACGCCACGCTCGTGTTTCTTTAGACAATTAAGTGGTGAATATCATTATCTGACATCAGAGAAGGCTACTCAATATGAATAGATAGACGAAAGGATTGATAGAATTGTCCGGGGAAGTACCACCGCCGCCCTCATAGTCCGCCGTGAAGCAGTTTGTTTTTCGGTTGGAGAAGTGCGGTTGCGGGGCACACATAAAGCGAGGCGACCATCTTAGATGTCAGGAGTAGTGACGCATCTACGTACGACCTCCAGGACTCCAGCTTTGTGTGAGTTTACATGTGGGTGTCCTTGGGCTACAGTGACCACTTAACATCAGATGGCCTGCACACTCGTTAGCTACTCTTTAAAGATAAAAAAAAAACATACAGATAATTACATAGTAAAGCCTTTTAGTTTGTTCATTATTACCTATTTACCTATTCTTATCTTTCAACTATTTTAAGGCGGTAGAACTTTTGGTGCTTTGACTGCGAACTCACTATCGCAACACCTATTTCTGCGTTACCTAACAACAGTGTTAAGGTGCTGTTTCTAGTAATGAACGTGGTAAGGGACTATTACAGGGCGGTCGAACTTGGTCCTCAGGGATAGCAACGGATCTGTGGCAGACTTTATATGACTCAATCCTTTATGGAGTCGTTTGCCTGCGTTCAAAGAGGGTAATAGCCGTGTTCTACTAGGTGGGCTGCACGGTCGTTTGCTACTTCTATGATAAAAATATATATATTTCCCTCGTGCCCTGTTGTACAGTCATTAATTTTACGCGGGCACCGATGCCACGAAAAGGGAAGGTATAGCTACGGGGAAAATACTCGGTGTCATTGTATGTTTGCGTAAATGTAGGCCAATTTTGATTCAGCACTTTCTAAAATTAGCCTGTGCAGATAGACTGACCGACACTTCATTTTTATCTGTATGTATAATTTTTGTTTCGGCAGTTCTTATTCATGAACTGTATGGTGAAAATAATACAACATATTTGAAAGTCTTAATGATAGTTTTATTAAAATTCAATAAACATTACTACCAGTCTTTCATCGTAAAATGATATTACACATATCGATTGATTAGATAATTTATTTTACAGGTATTCCAGGCAATACTTACAAAAAATACAAAGATGTGTTTTGTTTGTACCGTAATTTTATTATAATTATTCAATTAGCGAGGTTTTCATAGTTTATGTGATAGTGTGTCTATACTATTTAATTTATTTAGTATTAATTTATTTTTCATACAGAAACATACCTAGAATGTTTATTTTCTTCTTCATTAGAAAAATAGTCACACTATATAAAGGACTCCACCTGTATACCGTGCCAAACAGCGACATATTTATAAATTATACTTTAGTATGTATAAAATACCATTACTTTCGGGATTACTATTTTTCTTGAACGCATTAGTACCATCGCAAATAGGCACGACAAAAAGACGTCAATCATATTTAAAATACAAATATCACTTAAAGAAAAAAAATAGATGAAAACTTATAGACGGAGAATCAATATGTGATATAGTCATAAATTTATGAATTCTAAAAGACCAAAGAATTGGTAAAGATAATGTTGCTTAATGTTAGCTGTTCACTATCCATCACCATTAAAATGCATGATCACAGCAAGGTAAGATATAGTGGGCAGAGACCTTCAGTATAAGTTTACTTTTATTACAAGAAGTGTTCACTATAACACTAGTAGGAAAATTACTATTCTAGATCATAGTATTTGTATTTACAATACATATCATAATGTATGTGGTATTAAAAGAATTTAATACTGAAGATTATAACATTATAATTTACCCTTTGTAATTGAAATTACAAGTGTCTACAGTATAGTGAAGATACACCAGGCACCTCCTTTTTGTAGCTCTTCCATTCCCCTATTTCCAAGTGTTGAAGTATAAGAGGAACCTATGTTGTTACATAAGTAACAATACATATTTCTATAGAAAACTACCTTATACCTGGTCAATTGTACATTCTGCATGTACATGTCACAAAATCAACAACCCATTTAAAATGACTGTTACCAACTCAAAATCTCCAACGTGATTTAATTATAAAAGACTCAGCAAAAACTACACCAAATACCTACATTGCAGTATCATAGAAGTAATTATTTGTCTATTCATGGAATGCTACAGTGATCTCTTTTGATCTCTGAGCTGTCAATGTCACTATCTCTGTGGAGCTGGATTTGGTTTAGGCATTTTACTAAGAAGCCCCTGAATTTCTTTCTTCTCATCATAACTTTTCCACATTTCATACAGGTTAATAATAGACCTCACTATTTCTTGTATCTGAAACAATAATGACAATTAAAGTTACAGACAAGATTACATTACACTGTAAATTATACATATTACATTATTATTTTAATTTCGAAGTAAAATCAAGTGAAGATATTACATATAGATAAAAAATATTTACTGTCTGCTGGTAATACATGTTCTTCCAATACAATAAAATAAAATACATTAAGACTTGAAGGCCTTGTTTTTGTTATATTTAATGTCTTCTGACAAAATAAATTTCAAAAATATTCCCTGGGAAATGGTGCTATGAAGATATTAAACAAAATAGACTCCTGAAATGTAATAATTTTTCATATATGGATATGTGTACTCAGGCAGGTTAACTAAATTAGAATATTGCAGGATGAGTTATGATATTTTTTTTCATTCAATGGTGACATACATAAAATAAAAAAACAAATTCTTAAAAGTATCAACTTATTTTCTGATATATATGAACCTTACGATGACAGTTTACATAGTGGCAATCAACTATACAAGATCTATAGACTAATTATCATAGACCACATGTTGAATGGTCTGGATAAGTAATTATGAGACTTATAAAGTTAATATTCATAGTTATGACTTATTACAAGATCTATTTAACTGATATAAAATGTGAGTCTATTTGGTTTCTTTGTCTTTGTTGAGTATAAGAAAGTTATTGCATACCTTGTCCATATCAACATTAAGCTCAGCAAACCAATGTTTGAGATTTTCTTTCCCCAACATCACACAAGCTATATGTAAAGCACCTATTGCAATCTGAAAAAAGAAATCTTCTTGGTATTTTTATAGGCAAATATGCAAATGCAAGAATGATGCATCTTAAAAATACTTAACACTGCCATAACACTATGTACTTATAATCAGAACTGATATTCTTTATTATTTAAATGTTTACATGACTGGGAACCAAATCTTTTACCATTGAATAAAACATACAAAATACTACATAATAAATGACTTGTTCCATACCTGATAAGGTGGAAAAAGTAAACTGACATCTGTTCTCAGAGAATCATTAACAACTCTCCAAGCATGGGTTAGGAGTTGATCATCCTGTCCAATGTCTTGTACAAACAGTAGAAGTGGCCGATATGGCTGATAGACAATGAGACAGCAGTCTAAGTTCTCTAACAAGTAGAATTCACATTCCAGTATATGATTTGTCCTGTAAGGAAACTCTTGTTGCCCATAAGCATAGCTGAATTTATTCTTTATCACTGTCTGACACGTTGTAATCAACCGAGAATTCGAAATAACGCCAAACTCCTCGACTTTTGATGCCAGGAACACACAGGTCGGAGCTAAAAGTAACGGGTCTATACATTTCAATGAGTTTCTCGCGTAAAACCGCTTGAAGTAAACAGTTGCTGTAGCGATCACTTGCTGTCGAAGTTTTAGCTGCTCGCCAAGAACCTGTATTATGCTAGCGAAGAAATTAAAAATCTTTTGATATTCCTCTTCAGACAATTTGGCTAAATCGTGTTGGCGATCCCTTATGAGATCCTGTTTATCCAGTATCCATTGTTGATGGTGGGAACTTTGCCAGAAATTACCAGCCATCTTTGAACTTGAGCTTAGTATTCTTATATCAGTGCTAATAATGTTAATAAATGTCAACAATGGTCAACATTTATACGAATAAAAATTCAAACTTATTCTATTCATTTAACCTGACTTATTCAGTTTAAATTGACATTGACAACTGTTGACAATTTTGTATTCTATTGTCTATGCCTAATGTCATTTTCTTTTACTACTACATTTCACGGTCTTGGGATATTTTCTTTAAGCCTATCGTTATTTCTGATCTTATTCTCACAGTGCTTACAGACAACATACTTTATTTTAATAGTGACAAGTATAACAATTTGCACTTTGTGTATCAATTAGTAAATATTAAAGGTTTTTTAAAAATATTAATCACATATGCAATAGTCAATACTAAATGTTGGCAAAGTCATAAGATACAAGAGATATTGTGATATAATATGTGATAGTGGTACTCATGAGAGAAATTTACATTAATTCATTTGAGTCTCGTAAACTTGTGTAAGATAATTTCACGATTTGCAGCCGGATCACGGAGTATTTAATATTTAGTAAATCGTATAGTATCGAAGTAAAAAGATATCGAAATTTTTGAATATTGTTCTAAAATACAAATTGAATAAATGTTTTTGCATCTATACAGACATATCTAATCATACCCAAAAGAGTGCGGTAAGTAATAATCACACGAGATGTCAAATTACCTTATCTTGTTATTACTTTTTTAGTTTAAAATTAATTTTCTTGTCAATAAGTGTATCTTTTAAATCAACGAGTGAAGGTTACAATTTTGAACAAAATCTTTATTTTATATTTTTTAAACAAAAAGTTCAGTTATTTTTACTTTTATTATAATTAATTTCTTGCGCTCTGGTATCTACAATCTGCAAACTGTCTGACTACACTGCAGGTTAGTTACGGTAGGTGCAATTTATCGAATGGAATTTTTACTGAACTCAATCTCAATGGTAGTTGATTATTTTCTCTTTAAATCGCCCCTCCAAATGGTTGCGTACTATGTTTAAGATATTTGCTTCAATAATGAAAAAGTACCTATCGAACCCCATGAGTACCATTATTATAAATATATATTTGATTATATTTAAGCATATTTTTTCTACCATTTTGATGTCATTGTTACATGTCATCTAGTTATTATCAAGTTGTAAAGTAGCGTTTTTAGTTGCTGCGCTTACCTTCAGTCTATAAAAGATCTATTACTTGTACTAAGAATCGATATAAACAGAAATCCTCTCATTTATGTACCGACGGACCCAGGTCGGCACCGTCGGTGCATAAAGCGCGCCAATTGAACCATGAACTCATCTAACGCCTGGATCCAATACAAGGTCATGGTCAAGGTATATTTGATTTTTCATTTATACGTGTGCAACACTTTTTCATAATTCGACCTAGAAACGAGATTTTTTTTATTGAATGATGACATTAAACGGGTACATACATTTTATAACGATACGTACAGTACACATAGTATACATACATATAGTATATACAGGTCAAGCTAATAAAAGCGTATTAAAACATTCCGTGTAAAGTCGATTTATTTCTTATCGTTTAACATGTAATATGCCGTGTAATTCAGACAATTTTATTTATATATTTAAAGAAATTATGCATGCTATAGTTCTTCATAGGTCATTTATTTTATACAATAAGTTACACGTTCTTAATATACTGTGTTTAACCTAATAAATCGTCAAGTGTAAAGTCCTTAAGAATTTCATTGATAACGTCAAATAACGCTTCGCTTATAATATGGCTGACATTTCCCATCTCGTTGTTTATGAAGTCCCTGGTGACGCTTTGCACTAAAGTATTTATTAAGTTGTTCAGAACTGATGATCCCGTTAAACCGTTGATTTGGGTCTGAAATAACAAAAGAATACATAAAGAATATGGAACCTTGTCGAAAGACTACTCTCGCTCCCTGGATATAATTATCCAGAAGCTCGTCGGTACTTTTAAGCAGTTAGCTATTTTACGGGATTAGAATCACTCCACATCTATCGGTAGTATACAATATAACCCCAAACAGGACTGAAGTCCTATATGAGGTAAATAGATATAAGTATACCCGACAACCACTGCCGCTCTCATAATCCGCTCTAAAGCGATTCTTATATTTTGGTTGGAGAGATGTGGTCCATACGTGGTGACCATCTTAGTCCTCAAGAGTAGTCGCAGCTATAGCGCATCCACATAAGACAACCTCATGTAGGACTTTAACATGAGCTGCAACATCAGATGTTTGTTACTTTTCACACATAACAAAAGAAAAATATCCTCAAATACGATTGAAATATTTATCGAATAACTACGACTAATCGATATATTTATTTATTATTAAATTTTCGTTACCATTATAACATCATATTTTATAATAATAGTAAATGTCATCAGTGTTTCAAATATCAAAAATTTAATCTTACATCAGATCACTGACATCAAATCTAAATATGTAATTTACATAATACGTCTTAAATATATATCATGTGAATAAAAGGAAAATATATATACGCATATTGAGGAGATAAAAGTTGATAATTATTTAAATCCCTTACCAACCAACAAGTACCTGAATAAATTTTGTTTTAATAATTAATGTTTTGGTGTAATAAAAAAAATAAAAAGAACAATAGAAACAAGACTTACTTGGATGTCGTTAATGTTAATCTTGATATCTAAATCGCGCAATACCAAGTGGCCTCCCTGAATACTGGTGCCAAGCCTGGCATCAACGTCCACATCGATACGGTTGACGAAAATTCTAAAGAAAATAAGATTGTGCACATTTTTAACCAAAATAAAGTTGCATCATAAACACAGGTGGTGGTCTTCGTGGTTCGACTTCAGAGACACTATGGCCATGTCTATTATTCTACCTTATAACTGTAGTGTTCTGGTTTGGTGCGTGTAGTAAGGGGAGAGCTTACACGAGGCGTTCCAACTTAGTCCTCAGAGATAGCAATGCATCTGTTGCCGGTCTCAAGTAGTTACAAAGTTGATTATAGATGGCCTTGGGCAACAGTGACCCGTTACCATCAGCTGGACTTCATTCTCCTTTGATAACATATTGGTAGTGGTCCATTCTGGTTTATATTGTTGGTAAGGCAGCCCTTATGAAAGCAAACCATCACATTGGATATAATAGGAGTATTTTCAAAAGAGATTAAATATAATATTTGCTGTATCTATTACTATTATTCTATTATACAAGACGTGTGTTATCTTTGCTCCCAAAGCGATTAAAGACGGTGAAAGAAGCCTATGAAATCTTGCATCTGCAGTGACCATTGGATCAGGTTGTATTGCCGATTGTGACTTTTGTTACCAGCAATGATAGTAGTTAAAATTTCGTATCAGAACTTAACACGTTGACTGCAGCATTAACGCTAATATTCAAAACAATCCACCCGTGCGGCGCGTAACGCAACAGGCGTGTTCCAGTACGGCGGCACACCGTATGCGAGCAAGCCGCACGAGTAAGCAGACAATAAAACGCGACAGGTGCGTGTGCCGCAATCAATGTGTCACTTGCTTTAACAGTGAAAAAGAACATAGTGTGGAAACTACAATTTTAAAACTTTTGTGTAAAAGTTCTCGAAGATGTGTGAAGTCTACCAATGCATGCTTGGCGATCGTGATGGACTACAACCTAACTCTTCTCACTCTGAGCGAAGACCCATGCCCAGCAGTGTAACATTAATAGATTGATGATGATGACGGCTTCGGTTACTTAAATGAAAACATATCAGATGGGCCACCAAATAATGAGGAACTACATTTTAGACCTTGATGAAATCTTCTTTTTAAATCTCTATGTCATGTCGCTCCATGAATACTTCGAAAGCAATCTCATTACACTTCTACCAGTTGGTACTCCCGTGGTAGATTGCAAATCCAGTTGATATTAATCGAACTTTATGAATGGCATGGTGGGTTGAAGTAACAATGACGTGACAAGGGCATTTATATCATACTTAAAATACATAAGTTGTTTGATTTGTGTAATTTATGATATAGTTACTAACCTAAAATTGCCTCCAGCTCTATGCGAAATCAAAAGTATATATGCTGTAGCGTCGTAAGTGCCTGAAATAAAAATAAAAAGAATATAATATTAAAACGAACATAAAGCTAGCTAATGTAGCATTTTTTTCTTACTGTTATTGGTTATTATGTATAGAAATAAATCTTAGGTCTATTTCAAATCTTCCAATACCACGATGTCGTATAAGGAATTACTTTGTGGTATGGTCAGCCTCGCATGCTATAGATCTGCGTACGAATCCATGTAGATTTTTTTGTTTGAAAAGTAGCAAAGGAGCGCACGGGCCACTTGATGCTAAGAGGTTACTGCAGCCCATGGACACCCACGTAAAACGAAACCCACATATAAAGATGCGTCATTACTACTGAGGACTAAGATGGTCGCCTCGCTTATATGTGTACTCGAAAACCATACCCCGCCAACCGAAACACAAGCACTGCTTCACGACGGTGGTACCTCCTCTGTCCAACTATACTTGTATCTATTGAAATGAATGTCTAACCTGTAAATACCAGCCAAGGCACCGTCAATTTTACCCCAACGGCGAGTCTCAACATATTGAACGTGACGTCATTCACCACGTACCATCGGAGACCTTCCAATCGAAAATTACGGAGGTTCGCAGTTATTCGTACTCTAAAAAATGTCAAAATATGGATAATCTTATTAAAAGTAGGTCTTGTATATCTTTAGGGTATACATAATTATATACGTACTTTAGAAATGTACCCGTTTAAGACGCATAGACAAGAGAGAAAGACGCAAAATAAGTACTTAAGTAAAAATCACTACTTAAGGAATCATTTTTATTTCATAATTCAGCAATTGCTTGAAGTTAACGCTGTCAAAAGTTAGAATCCGCAACCAAGCAATCGATCAAATCAAATCGATGACGACTTATTCAAGTGTCAGTGATGACTTTATCCAGAAAGTACATAGCAACAAGTAATTACATTTTTATAAATACGGGCATAAGACTTGTAAAACTAACTTTTGATCAACGATAACCACAAACGAATATACTGAATCCTCTCCCATACGTCGATAGTCGCCAACAATGAGAGAGATATCAAGAGACGATGTTATAATTTGTTTACTAAGAACTTCCTATACGAATATTTCCGATTGTGAATGTAACATTAAAAAAGAAGATAAAGTTTCAATATAACTATCTTGTGTATCTGGCCACTGCACTCAGCTACCAACGTCAGCGTCAGTCCGCGTTGCGGAATTATTGAGACTTGTACATGTGCTTATTAATCTAAATTAAAAAAAAAGTCACATTAGTTGTTAGATATGCCATAAAAATACACCAAAATTAAATTAATAACGCTTTCTATATTTATAGCCTAATCTAGTATTCATCGTGTCGTGGGTATCATGGACACACATAAAGACAAGTATACAAACATCTAGAACTAAAGCAGAATTGTAATTCATTATTTAGATGTTTGCCTAGACGGAGATCGAACCCGGACTCATAAACTGTAATAACGTGCCCTACGCAACGCGGACCGTTTATAATTACCTGAAATAACAAATAAGAATACATTTTAATTGTTTACTCACCCCGTGTATGTATAAACGTATGGACCGAGATGGTTAATGACCAAAGGATCCAGAGGGGGGAAATTATTATTGCCATTGATAACCACATCTCTAAAACTCTCCAACAAATTCCTAATAGTATTAGCCACAAGATTACGATTGCCCATAAGTGCTACTTGGTCTTCTATTCCTTGATCATCTGCGTCAATTACATTTGTAGGATTTAGGACATTCAGGAGAATGCTCCTGAAACCCTCCGGTGCCTCTTGGATATCTGCAAAATCATACTCAAGTTTATTATTAGTACTTATAAAAGTTTACGAATTATTGGTTACGGTTTAAGGTTTAAGTTTTTACTTTATAACAGAAATGTTAAACGCTGATGCGTTCTTATTTGAACACGAGGCGTTCCAACTTAGTTCTTAGGAGTAGCAACGCATCTATGGTAGGTAGTTAGCTGTCCGACTTGAGGTAGGAGTTCAATCTTATTTGGTGTTCATTACAGATGTTCTTAGGGGTCAGTGATCACTTACCTTCGCGTTGGCTGCAATGCTAATGAATAAAAGTGATGTATCTATCTGGAATTTCTAACTGCAACTTCCTAAGCTTACGCTGATTTATTAACCTCATATGCTCATTTGAATTATTCCAAAATATAGGATAACGTTTTTAAAATGATTGTTTACTCGGACATCCCTCTATAAGCATGAATCTTAGAAAGTGTAACACTATTTACACAGACGTTTCATACAAAGGTGAAGCATTTTACAGAGAGTAAAATCGAGTTTTTACCTAAGGTTCAAATGGAGTAGGTTCAAAAAGAGAATTACCTACTTACATAAGAAATTACCTTTAAGAAATCTACATTTCTTCGATCTAACTGGCTGAACAGATCGTAGATAAGCTATATAAAATATATATGTATACTAGCAGAAACGGCCCCACGTGGCTTGCTTGTATTTCGTTCAATTATTAAATATTATAATTGGTATTGTTAAGGAAAAATGGAAGAAAAATAATCTATCCTATTTGTAAAGTTGAAACAAAACACATTTAAAACAGAAAATCTTAAAATCGCATAGTTACTTTCGGAGT
>DWKL01002031.1:0-13381 GCA_018249415.1 Phareas burnsi | reverse complement strand
TGTGTAGGTTTCCTCACGATGTTTTCCTTCACCGTCAAAGCAAGTGATAATTAATCTCTAATACGCACATAACTTCGGGTTACGTTTTAACAACTGCTATCCTTTGATAACCGGGACAGACAGCTTAACGTGCCATCCGAAGCACGGAAGCGCGCATGAAATTTAGCTAATAGCGGTCACCCATCCAACTCCCGATAGCGCCAAACGTTGCTTAACTTTGCGGATCGTTTATGACCTACGTATGCCACAAGGCTAAGCTCTTCATATATCTGCCGTCCTTAAGCTATAATCCCGTTACATACCATAACCACTTCTCGAGTTATGGCCATAAAAGATGATTTAAAAAAATAGAAATCACATCCAAAAGACTGACGAATCAAAAATAGATCTAATAGAGCGCTTTCAAATAGTGAAACTTTTAATTCGTGTTTTACTTATAACGAAAACATCAAAATGTCCAAATTACCTAGACGTTGGATAACGGCATTTGAGCTTAAGATCTGCAGGTATAAAGTGCAAACTGATTAACTACGAAATGTCAAACTTTACAAATAAACCTGCTTTAAAATATTGAAGCAAATTTTATCAAAACCTTGTTTAAGCAATGTTTCCAATACTTGCCGTGTACTATACGTCTGTTCGTGCGCACGTCGCGCTAAAACCAATAAATTGATTATAAAATGCCATAGTCTTTATTGTCAAAAGTATATTACCGACTACTGAGAGTATATTACCGAGCTTGTAGTGTGTAATGGTTAAATATGTCACAAGAGCATCAATGGTCGAGTGAGTTTAAATTCAAAGTCATTAATTGTGTAACACGCTTTGGAAATTAATAAGTTATGGAGCTTCGCTTGAAGTTGCTTTACTTTGCATTGCTATTATCAGTACGTATGTTTGTTTATTTAATATGCAACTGCAAAGGTTTAGGCTATGTAATATCACGCTTCGATTCTTATGAGCGTGCTTGTTAGTATGCAAAGTTTAGGCAAAAAGTATGCGAAGTCGCGGGCATCAGCTTGTCACGAATGTCGATACTCGCACGAACACACACACACACACACATACAACCGTATTTAATATAAAGAGACAGAGAGAAAGAGATAAAAAGGTCGCCTGGAGGGGATATTACGCATTTTCCTTACGTGACGATTTCTGTCAGTTCGGTCTACTGTAAGCCGCGTAAAGGAAACTTCGTCCCAAAAAAATGTACCGTTTTTCGCTCGCGTTTTTATCCAGTCGAATATATGATCGAACACTGCGAATAAGAGCACGACTTTTACAATTTCGTTTCTCAAAAAGGCTAAAGTTTTATAGAAAGCACAGAAACATCTAGAATCGGTTAGTAACAATATCGGCAGTGACATCACCAAACGAGCCGTTAAAAACATTATTATGTCGGCCAAGGTGACGACAACAGATTATTTTTAACCGCCAACGCCTAACTGAACCTGAGATCGCCGTAACTTTTGATCGACCTTTGCCAAAATATTCTGGATGCGGTAACTAGACATTGGAATCCTTTGCTAACTCGCTATCACATCTTACAAAAGACTGCATACACACCAACATTTGAATTGAGCTCCTTAATGTATGCGGCCACGTACTTAAGCGAGATCAAGCGGTACCTTTTGTTTGCTTAACTTATTCTAATCAAAGTGATCGTAGAATTTAAGCCATATTTGTTGTATCGGTGGTAGAACTATAATTCGAACGGCGATCAGAATCCGTCGCAAAGCAATTCTTGTGTTTTAGAGAGGTGCGATTGTCGGGTACACTTTCAGCGAGGCGACAGACTTCGGAAGTAGTAACGGATCTACGTACAACCTCAAATAAGACTCGGTCGTATTTTGCCGTGCTTAAGCTTCAGCTTCCCGACAGCAGTGTTAGATGTGGATGGGTTGCAGTGATAATTTAACAACGGGTGGCAAGCTCGTTTGCTCCTCGTCTAACATAAAATACCCGTATTTAAAACAATATACATACAAATAAACTTTCGTTTAATGACCTACGGTTGTACCGTAATGAACCTGTCACTGCCGCGTGACGGTACACGCGCGCCTTTAAGGTTCAATCGTCATCTTTTTCTTCCAAAGTAATGCAACTTCAAAAACAAAGTTGGCATTCAATCAATATGTCAAAGGCAATTAGACCCGCACATTTTGAGGTCGTGTGAGGCGCACCAAGGCGCGACCGCCGCTTGCCTTCGCGCAAGGTCGGATGTGTCGTTATCTCTACTCTTATTTAGTTTGTTATATGTGTACACACGCATACACAAACATACACACACACATGCGTATAAGCAGCGATAACATACTGGTAAGGTTCTAGCCTCTCACGCTGGATGTCCGTAGTTCGGATTCCACACGCAACTCTGATTTTTCGAAGTTATACGCGTATTAGATTAGTTACCACTTGTTTAGACGGTGAAGGAAAACATCGTTAAGAAATCTACACATCTGAGAGTTCTCAGAGGGGCATGTGAAGTCTTGGACTAAGATGGTCGCCTCGTTGTAAGTGTGCTGCAACCGCACCTCTCCAACAGAAACATAATTGCTTCACGGCAGATTATGAGAGCGTCGATATACCTTGCAGAATTAATTGTACTTTTACTATCTATTGAATATACGAGTCAGTTTAATAGAACGATGTTCAGACGTACCCGATTGTATGGACAGAACTAAATGGGACAAGTACAAACACATCGCTGGAATCACGACCTAAAAATGAAGTGAGAATTGACAGTTAAGGTGCGTACGTGACTCGAGTCAAACACTCCCAGAGACCTTTTTAGGTTAATTCGTGTTACAGCAAACGTAGTAGAGTTTTGACGACGCGGTAACTGTCCTGATCTGACGCACAAAGGGTTTCGGGCCCGATTCCCGGCCAGACCCACGTCACCATCATCATCATCGACAGCCATCATTATCATCATCAACTCATTAATCGCTGTTATATCGCTGATCGCAGGTAGAGTTTCTTGACGACACGGTAATCGTACCGGTCTGACGCGCGGAAAGTTTCGGGTTAGATTCCCGGACAGGCAGACACCATCATCATCGAACCATACTGTCCCACTACTGAGCACAGGTCTCCTCTCAGAATATGAAAGTTTAGGCTATAGTCTACTAAGCTGGCCAAGTGCAACTCTCAGATGCGTTGGTTAATTTCTAATACGCACGTAACTTCGAAAAATAAAGTTGCGTGCGGGGTTCGAACCCACCACCAAGCCTGAGGCCGGAATCTCGGCTATCATTGATGTTCGGGCGTCAGGCAGACATATAAATGATGAATTTAGTTTTAACAGAACAGATTCTGTACCTGGCACCCATAATATGGAATCGTAGTGTAAAATTGACACCACGATCTTGGCAGTAAATGTCGCAAGTGTTTATAATATAAACTATTTTAAATACATTTCTAGATTTGAAGTAAACTGTCGTCGGTAAGTATTTTTTTTATTTGTTTAAATTATAAATAATTATTATTTCATTGTGTGGAAGCATTAAGAATGTTTCATACATTTCATTTATGTTTTTTGTAAGTTATATCTCTCTTGTTAACAGATTTGTCGATTGTATGTAATGTATTTCTTTATTTTATCGTTTCCCTTATAAACGTAGAGTTACAGGCACACAGGATGAAAATTTTGGAATCATTCTTGTTTTGTTACGCCAAAGAAGCATCCATCTTACGTGCGTACATAAGTACACACACATTATTTTTCGAGATTTTTTAGAATATAACAAAAAACAAATTTTCCTAAATGTTTGTCCCTAAAGGATTGTTAAATTTACAATATAGCCGGCTATGCTATGCTAGGGTGACTTCTCCCATCCGACAAACTACCTGAGTAGTGAACAAGCGTGCAGATCACCTGATGTTAATTGAAGCCCATGAACACCTACATCTAACCTCGAATAAGTTCTATCTGAGTACGTTCGTAGATACGTTACTACTCCTGAAGACTAAAATGGTCGCCTCGCTTAAGTGTGCCGAACTATATTTTTACCACCTTTCGATTGGCGTTCTTTCTCGAGATCTTTTAACATTTATTTGCATAGATACACAATTCAATAACCAAAACACTTTCTACGTATGTACTCTTGGAAAACATTAGAAATCTATTAAAAGAAGTTACTTCACAAATCACCTTGACCATTAAAATAAGGTTTAACAAAAAAAAATGGCAACCGGCCATGGCATTGACTCGGCCGGTAAACTTGGTGTAATCCAGGACAAACTTTTGTATGACACTCTTTAATTAACAACAACTGTCATCATCATCATGTACTGAACGCGCCTTTAGATATAATAGGTGATAGACCCGGTGATAGCTCGACCGGGGAGGTACTACCGCCGCCCGCATGATCCGGTGTGAAGCTTTGTTTTGGTTGGAGGTGTGATTGTCGAATACACTTACAACGAGAAGACCGTCTTAGTCCTCGGGGATCTACATACGACCTCAGGTAGGACTTTAGTCCTGTTTAAATGCGGGAGCCCATGGGCTGTAGTGATCTCTTAAAACCAAGAGGCCAGCACACTCTTTTACTATTTTTCTCACATAAAGAAACCGGCAAAGTGCGAATCAGACTCGCGCACCAAGGGTTCCGTATAAACAAGTATTATTTTTTTGGAATGTAAATATAAATTTACAGTTTTCGGATTTTTCCCTGTACTTGTGCTATAAGACATTGCTGGTTGCTGAATTTCAGGGTTTTAGATCAACGGGAAATACCCTATAAGTATAGATTTGCCTAAGAATGTCAACATATGTGGTACAAAAGGCTGTATCTTTTGATTTTGATTGCGTTCATTTAGAAACTAGATTTTTCCATAGATCCAAGCAATTGTAAACCCGAGTATTTGATGTGTATTTGAACTCGATACCACGCGGTCCTGAGAAAAAGGATCTTGACATACTGAGAGACGAAGAACGAAGTGATGCTACAGATGTTCCTTTTCATTTCGAGGTACAGAACCCTACAAAATGTAAAATAGACAAGAGAAGAGAGATAGCAGATATCATATTATTTAGGGTGTTCCAGCCTCGTGCCTGTGATGATGGTGCCTCTAGAGACGACCCATGAAGGGTGCTAACACCTGCAATATTCCATTTGAAATCTTTACTAATACCATAAAGCTGAAGAGTTTGTTTGTTTGAACGCGCCATTCTCTGAAGCTACCAGTCGGATGGCTCGAACTCACGCGATCAAAGTCGCGGGCATCAGTTAATCGTTGTTGAAATTAATTATCAAAACTCGACACCCTATGGGCGGCCAAGGCCTCTCAACTACAAAAAATGCGAACAAGTTTTATCACAAGTATAACCTTGGACAAATATGTTTATATTCATACGAGCTGATCGCAGTACCAATCGTATATATATACGATCGTATGTATGTATGTATATAGACAGTGATCGGTTGTTACTCTTAAAACATAAAAAAAAAAACAATAGAAACATTTTTCAAAGTGAGCAACGATATCAAAATGACCATTTTCTAAAATTTTCAATTATTGAAATAGAACATTTTGAGAAATTGTCATTTTGAAAATTTAGATATCCGTGGCATGTAGCTGAGGGGTAAAAAAAAAATTCACCCCTCCAACTAAAACATGGCGCCGCAGCTACTACACGCAGACGGTTCCGAGTTCGATTCCCGAGCAGGCTAAATGTAAACTATGAATTCAGACTTCTGTTCTAGGTTTGGGTATTAGTGTACCCATATGTGTCCACGGCACCTGCGACAAAGGATATTCTAATGTGGAACTATGAGTTTAGAAAGCGTTTGTTAGTTTTTTTGTGTTGCTTTACGGCGGATTACCTTGCCGACGCTGCTATTCATTTACGATCCTAAAAATCGCGAGGCTAACAGCGTGTCAACACACAATCCTACCACCTGTTTCATTTATTTATACAGATTAAGTTGTTATCACCTCGCGACACTGCGACCTAAATAAACGCATCAACTGCGCAGTGCTTCGTAATTAGCATCTGCTTTATGTTTGAAAAGTAGCAAACGTACGGCCACTTGATGTTAAGTGGGTAACTGCAGCCCATGGACATCCACATCTAACGCCGAACAAAACTGAAGTTCTATTGAGGTCGTTCTTAGATTCGTCAATACTCCTGAGGACTAAGACGGTCAACTAGCTGTAGGTATGCCCGGCAACCACACCTCTCCAACCGAAACGCACAAACTGCTTCACGGTGTATCATGGGGACGGCGATGGTACTTCCGTACCAACAGTACAACGTACTATAGTTCTATTACCTATTAATCAATATAGTTAATTATCAAACACTATAATATTTGGATAGGCGGTAAAACTACAGTTCGTCCGGGGATATACCACCGCCGCCCTCATTTGTATTTCTGTTGGAGAGGTGTGGTGTCGGATCCACTTACAGCGAGGCGACCGACCTAGTCCTAAGAGTAGTTACGCGTCTAAATACGACCTGAGATGAGGCCTTCTGTTCTATTTGAAGTTAGATGTCAGTGAGTGTCAAAGGGCTGCAGCGACCCCTTGACATCGGGTGACCTGCGCGGTCGTTTGCTATTCTTGAAACATGAAAAAAGAAACGGCCAAATGCGTGACAGTCTCGTCCACCGTGGGTTCGGTACACACTTGTTAGGTATGTAAATTTGCTGATATTTATGTATTTATACTATATTTTGGTTTTTATTCTTTTGTACACCCCTTCCCTGTATATCCTTCTTTATAATTGATTCCTTTGTCCCAATAGATGGTTGTCTGGAAGAGATCGCTATTTAGTGATAAGGCCGCCTGTTGTACGTTAAATTATGTATAGTCCTTCTTATATATGTTATTTGGTGTGCAATAAAGAATTTTTGTATTCATAAAAGTGAATATTAATAAAAGTTTCTTGATAGACAGACGGACAACGAAGATTAGTGATCCTATAAGGGTTCCTCTTTTTCTTTTGAGGTACGGAACCCTACAACATGGTGAAAAACCATGTAAAATGCAGTCGAGGCAGTGCAATGAATAGCTTGCGTGTCAAGCCATCGCGATTCTGGCCAATTTCTGTTAACGTCGATAGAGGACCATGCGGTATCCAGCCAAGCTTATAATCCGAGGCATAACAACTGTTAACACACATGTTTAATTACGACAAAATATATTTTTAATCTAGATACGCATTTACAGAACACTTGTCCAAATATGTGCCATCGACGCTCAGTGGGGGACGTTCATAATTACGTTTATATGTTGTTTGTATAAAAATGGCGGAACCTTGAGTGGTTAGACTTGGACATTTACGGAATCACTGTGGCCACATATTTTCTGGTTAAAGACTGGTTATCGGTACTCCGCGCGATGTGGCCAGCCCATTGCCACTTCAGTTTACTAATATTATAATATTTTGAATAATAATAATCCGAGGTGCATTAACTTCCATGAGAATAAGTCCAGGCAAAGATCTGGAAACCCGAATAATCCTCTCCCATTTTCTTCCTCTTCATGATGCAGTGCTTAGGGAATGAGAAGCCGTAGAAGGGTACGTCGTCTCTACTTAGGCTGGGTAAATCTATGGGCGGCAGTGACCACTTATTATGAGGTGGACTGTCTACCTGGCTATTTCTAATTAACACATTGACTGCGGCTCTAATATTCGAACCAATCCACCCGTGCGGCGCGTAACACAACAGTTGTGTGTCACAGTACGGCGGCACACACTGTATGCGTGCAAGCCGCACGGGTCGCACGGACAGTAAACAACGACGGGTGTATTTGCCGCAGTCAATGTGTTAAAAAAAACAGCATGAATTGTGGTACCAATAACCTGATTAGCTGTTATCATCGACCCCATTGCTTATCGCCCACTGAAAGTAGTCATGCAAGGTATGTTCAAGAATTGCTGAATATATTGAACTGTTATCTATTAAGGAGTAGGTCGAATAGCCAAAAGCACTGTGACTTACAATCGCTTTAAGATTTTTTTCATATATTTTAGAAGAGTAACAAAAGAACAATGCCAGCCATGGACATCCACATCAAACCTCAAACAAATCTGAAGTGCTATATGAGGATGTACGTACGCGTTAAGCCTGCGGACTGAGACGATCGCCTCGTTCGAAAGTGTGCCCGACACCACACCACTCCGACCAAAATACAAGAGTCGCTTCACAACGATTATGAGTGACAGTGGTAATCCCCCAGTCGAACTATAGTTCTACCACCTAACAAAATTATAATATCATCGTCATCATCATCAACCGATTTATGTCCCACTGCTAGGCGAGGGTACTTAGACTGAGAAAGGTTTGCCCATGGTCCACCACGCTGGCTAAGTGCGGATTGGTAGACTTAACACATCTTTGAGAACTTAACAAAGAACTCGCGGATATGTAGGTTCCTCGCGCCGTTTCCTTCTCCTTAAACCGAGTGACAATTAATTTCTAATACGCATATAACTTCGTAAAATTCAAAGTGCGTGTGGGATTCGAACCCCGGACACCTAGCATGAGCGACCAAGATCTTAACCACTGTGATAGATACAGCTGCTATGTGTCTCATAAAATACTTTTGTAAATTTAAAATAGTTAATTCTTTCAAAATAAGTATGAACATTAAACTGAATACAGTGGCCACTGCGTCGCGGGTGCCGTGGACGCCGAGGACACACAGAGACTGTACTTTACGCTATCACTGCTTCCAACATTATATGTATACCCAATACGGATGCTGATTACGAAGTATTGCGCAGTAGAAACGTATATTTAGCACGCATCGAACGCGCAAACCAGTGTCGAATATATATGTTAATTAATACGGGCAGTGCAGCTCATACATAAATATAATATTTCGTAGTAATATTACGTATTATTATGATATAAATCATAGTTAAGTAGATTTTCTTTTTATGTTCGCAGAGTAGCAAACGAGCGCGCAGGCCACCTGATGTTAAATGGTCTCTGCGGCCCATGGACACTCACGTTTAACCTCAAACAAAACTGAAGTTCTATCTGAGCTCGTACGTAGATGCGTCGCTAGTCCTTAGAACTAAGATGATGGCCTCGCTGTAAGTGTACCACAACCGCACCTCTCCAACCGAAACACAAGAATATGATTATGAGGGCGGCGGTTGTACTTCCCCGAATGAACTATAGTCCTGCCACCTTTAGTTCTGACTCATAAATTAATAAATTGCCATCAACCCTTTTTGTGCCACTGCTGAGCATAGGATTCACCTCATAACTGAGGAAGCCTGGAGCATATTCCATCATGCTGATCCAATGTGGTTTAATTCATCGTAGCTAACCTGTGTCTAATGTTTTCAAAAAGTTAAATTTATAAACTGCTTGCATAAGTACATACTTAATATGTAGAATATGAATATAAATTTTGAAAAATCAGACATGGATTCAAACCCCAAACACCCACCCAGCGTTTGAATCCATCTCTGATTTATCGAAGTTAGATCACAGGTATACATACTATAATTTATACAAAAACATTAAATTGAAAAATATATTTGATAAATGAATTTAAAGAAAGGCATTTATTAATTTGTATCAGTCTAACTGGCAGACTATATTTGCTAGTTAAACACTTTACAGGTTTGGACTGGATTTCTGCAAAGATAGTGTCTTTGTTACCTTTATGCCTGTACTTTGTACTTTCATGGTAAAATCATCACTGCCACTTAATAAAGTCTTCATTGATTTGATTGATTGTTTAGGTGAGTATTCTAACTTTGGACAGCACTAACTTCATGCAATTAATATACTATAAAATTAAAATAGTTACTTAACACTTTGACTGCGGCAAACACACCTGTCATGTTTTACTGTCCGAGCCACCCATGCGGCTCGCAAGTGGTAAAAGAAAACATTATGAGGAAACCTACACATCTAAGTGTTCTCAGTAGGAGGTGTGTGAAGTCTACCAATCTGCATTTGACCACCGTGGTGGACTATGTCCTAACATTTCGCAGTCCGAGCGGACACCTGGGTCCAGTATTGGAACAGTAATAGGTTGCTGATGATGATGTTGTACTGAGGGACAGTACAATGCCAAGAATCCCATGCTTATAAATAATTGTTGTTGTGCCCAAAGAGCTCAAAATATATTTCATAATATTACAGTTTATTAAGATGATCACAACAAAAATCACATACATAAGCTGCTCAAAATAAAATTCAACATAGATTGTTTGAGAACTTGGACAATTGCTAGCATCCAACCACTGATTATTAAGGCAACAGCTGGTGTGAATCACTCATTGAATCACAAACATGTTTAAACACGTTTAGCTGAAGGAGAAATTACTAAACAGGAAAGAACATTCTAGAACAGGCTTGAAATAGTAACGTTTATAAATGTCGATCGTTCTTTTAAAAGGGGCTTCACATTTTTAAGGGCGTATAAATGGAAAAAGCTACCTAATAAAAGAGTAAAAAATTATGAAGGCTATTAGATATCTCGGAAATTTCACTCACATGCAAGGCCATGTGATTATGCAAATATAAGCATATACGGTATTTCGACATAAAGACGACACTGGTTGACCCAAAAACTGGTTAGGTTAAGCAAGTTAACAAAGAGACCGTTTTCACGGTAAGACTCAATAAAAACGCGTCCAATGTTTGTGTGTATCAGTAATTTATCACTCACCCGGATGCTTACGTCGTTTTTGGCGCCAAAAACACCCTTATTCTATTAAATTTTGGTTTAACACTTCACAAAAAAAATTGTTTTACACGGTTGACAGATGACTGATGGTAGATTCGGGAAAAATCAAAAATGGCTGCCACAATTTTCGCGAAATTACGTCATTCGGCGGGAAACTCAAATTGGCAATACACACAATAATGAATTTCTGAATCGATCAACACATAATTTTACAACAAATATTCAACTCACCTCATAAAATGATGGTATATGTGAAAATTGTGATGTTTCAATGAAGTCTAAAACATTAGGAAGGTTAAATTCAGTCCGATTCCGTGCGCTGTTGCCAAGCCGTTATTGCGTCAGAAAAGATGTAACGTTCACATTCACACATTTCAAGACACTGGAACATAATTTATTGCTTATTCCTGTAGAAAATCTTCACACAATCAACTAATTTAATCAGGACATAGAAAAATAAGCATTAAAACGAATTTGATATACTGCAATACTATGTGACAAGAGCGGCAACGTCGCCTTGTGTTTTCACTATTTGGACAAAGAAAACTAGTACAAAATATTCAAAATTATTGTTTTTAATAACAACCTTTTGTGTTTAATAAACTTCAACTAATAAGTAATGATTCCAAAAGTTCCGAAAAATGTATAAAACGAACACTGTTTACTGATGCACTGTACAAAAATAACTGACTAATTTCTATTTAAATTTCAAACTTGTTTTGTTTCGTTCGAAAGCGTAGTAATAGTAAACAAAGAATTGGTGTCAATGTTGCCATATCGTGGTTTTAAAGTTCTACTACATAAATACGTTACTAGAGGTGTTAATATTGATATTTTAGTTTTAATTGTAGATATATTTTGGTTAATAAGTACGCTTCTTTACTCTTATGAGCTCTTGAATAAAATATTATAAACATCTAATCATCTCACTTGAAAAATTTAAATTTTCACTAAACCTTCAAAGTTACAAACGCCGTAACAATTTATTTGAGGAAACTTATGATGCTTCAAGCTAAAATGTTATTATAATAATAATAATATTGATATTTAGTTTTATAGGATTTCTCTATTATTTAAAATCTTAATAATTCAGTAGTGTATAATAGTGTAAACTATTGCAGTAAACTAAATAAACAGAAAGTAAGAGTTTTATGGATGGATGGATTGATTAGATTTAGAAAGCACAGAACCAGTTAGATTGGCACCGATTAGGGGAGGCCTATGTCCATCAGTGGACTCTAAACGGCGGATCAGATAACTTGTGTCGCAGAATAATAACATATTATTGCGGTAATGCAGTGTTTTGTGGGCACACAATAATCTGTAATGGCGCGGTCGAAGAAACAGCACAGCCTTTAAGTTCGTTGAAGATAAAATTTCTCCAGCAAATCGGTCACATTATTTTCTTATAATACGTACATAAATCGTTGATACAAAGTCACTGTGTTTATTCGTTGTTCGTCGTCATCCCGTCATCATCACCCATTATTGTCCCACTGCTGAGCACGCACGGGTCTCCTCCCAGAATGAAAAGATTTAGGCCATACTCCACCACGCAGGTCCAGTGCAGATCGATAGACTTCACAGACCTGTGACAACTTTTATAAACAACTTTAAAAAATTGTAGGTTTTCTCACGCTGTTTTCCTTTATTTCTAATATACACATAACTTCGAAAAATCAGAGGTGCTTGCGGGATTTGAACCCCGGACACCCAGTGTGAGCGGCCAGAATCTTAACCACTAAACTATCACTTTCACAGAACTACATCTTTAAAATAATACTGAGCCACCTCCGTAAGAATATAGCAGCACTGGCGTTCAAATGTCTTTTCACGCTAGGCTCAAGCATTTCAAATAAATTATAGCTGTCCTAACTTACCAGTATTTTAACTAAAGTACCGTACGCAAAACAAATGACTTACATTATAACACTACACGACCAGGAATTTCACATGTAAGAGAATCCAACGGAACAAACTCCATGAACTATTTTCTTGCAATCCGAACTCCTTGTATCTGGGTCCATTGTTCTCAGCTGCGCTTAATTAGCTGTTAAGTGCTAACAGAATATAGCTGACATTTTGTAAGGTCAGTAAAAAGATTTAAAAGGGGCGTTAAATAATTCATTTCGTTTATGTGTAACGAGCTTATGCTTGCAGTTTTTAAGTGTCCATTTTTAAATACCTAAGAACGCTCAATATTTTAGGTAAAAAAGTTTTGTATTTGATGCCATAATGTTGGCCCATATTTTTCGTTAAATTTCCTTAAAAAAAACCTCTATCATAGCACCGCTGATAACATTATTTTTTCACTATAAACTAATCTCATGAGGTTCTTCAAATGCTGGCGATACATTAACAGTTTTATGTTAAGTCTTGTTAAGTAAAAGCAATGATAGCCTAGTGGTTAAGATTCCGGCCCTGGGAGTCCAGGGTTCGAACCCTGCACGCACTTCTGATTTTTCGAAGTTATGTGCATATTAGAAATTATTTATCACTTGCTATAACGTTGAAGGAAAACGTCGTGAGGAAACCTAGATATCGGAGAGTTCTCTATAAAGTTCTCGAAGGTGTGTGAAATCTACCAATCCGCACTTGGTCAGCGTGGTGGACTATGGCATAATTCTCATTCTGAGAGGATACCCGTGCCCAGTAGTGGGATATTAATGGGTTGATGATGATGTTAAGTCAAGTATTACAAATGTCTACAAGCGTC
>DWKL01002030.1:0-13395 GCA_018249415.1 Phareas burnsi | reverse complement strand
TATTTATCTTTATTTTTAGACAAATTATACGTTATCTAATAAATTCAGAATTTTCAGAAGGCTAAATTATCACTAGCTTTGTTTGTGTACGAACATTGTGCAATTATGAACATCGATCATTTGTCAGAATTATACAAACATCAATATGGCAACCACAAAATCCATGACATCCAATTTAATATAAATACAATTTTATTTAAAAAAATCGTAATGTCTGCTGTCTTCTGTTTCGATGTTACCTATCATTTTCGCTTCTTATTTCGCTATATATCAGTTGTTAGCGTGATGCTAAAGCTATCACTTTATTATAAATACAAATATATTTAGTATTGGAATTATGGTAATACTGACTGTGCAGTAACACAATAGAATCACTGTTATGGACAGGACATTAACTTATAATCTAACTTTACAAATTTAGATCTCATCTTAATAATTTATATTTCTTTAAAATTGGAAATTTATGAATAATATTACTATGTTATCCAGCCAAATATTACTATGTAATACGATAGTAATCACAGCTTTAGTTTACAGTACTGAATACTGAGATTATTATACATAATAAAGGCACATACATGTACATACTGATCTTTCCTAGGCTCTCTGCTACCTGACAGGCTTCGTTTGCATGTGAATCAATGTTTCGACCGGTACTTTCAGAAAGGCTTCTTTCAAGTTGCCACAATTTGATGGGGGTGCTTCTGACAAATATTGCTCCATTTTAGTTAAAACATTTATAGGATCCGTGCCAATTTCATATTCGGCAATAGCACTATAAATTGCCTACAATATAAACAATAAAAATTAAGTTAAAAAATAAAAATAACAAGTTTACAAATAAAAAAAATAACGCCTATTTCTGCTTTATAATAGCAGTGTTTCAATGCTGCAGTGCTTCGATATGAATGGTTTAGTAGGAAAGAGATACTTACACGAGGCATTCCAACTGAGTGCCCAGAATCAATGTATGTGTTAGCGACCTCAGGCAAGACTTCAACCCGATTTTGGGGTTCATTACAGATGTTTATGGTTCGCAGTGACTACTTACCACAAGGTGCAAGGTACGTTTTGTGAAGGTAAAAGGTTTTTTTTAATAGAACATAAAACTATTTCTATGCTATAAAATAATATCTATGCAAAATGTAATAAAAGCACATCACAATAACACAAGTGATAATTGTAACCCTTTATTAACGGAGTTAAGTAAGGGAACCATTGTTAAGACAGAAAGTCTTAACGATGGCTGAGGAGGATGATTAACGAGGAGGTTAATCCTAAAAATATCTTAATGATTATCAACACTCAGTGGAACAGATCGAAACCGTCGCAATAAAGTTAACTCTCAATGAGCTGCTAAGTGCTCAATACACTGTTGGATGCTCGCCAAGTTCTACTTATTTCCAGAATTTTGGGACAAACACACACACACAAAATTCTGGGATGAACATCAGATCAGTCTGAAGTAGGCATGCCACATTGGGCTACTCCCCTCTATGTATAATTCAACAGGCCGTAATTTAAGGAATCAAATATGAATTCTAAATGTTACATATAAGATTGTTTGTTACCTGAAATGCTGGCTGCTTTTGATTGTGGAATACTCCTCTACTTCCATGCAACACGAACACTCCGCGGGAAGTAGCGTCAGAACATGCATCCCCGTACATGCATTGGTCAGAACGGTAGTTATATCGGCACGACAACACGTGCACTGCACGCTCATGGTAGTGAAATATTATGTTAATTATATCCTAAAATAATATGAACACTAAATATATTTAAAAAAAAACTAGAAACCCCACATTGGAATGATATGTTAAGAATGGACACTAATACACTGCTATGTTTGAAATAAATAAAATATTACTGATATGATTTATAAATAAGATAAATGGTAATATGCATAATGCCCTATGTTTTTATGAAAATATTACTGGCGAAAAGGGGGTGAGGGGATAAGCTAAGGACACAAAAAACCAAGCACCCAATTTGACCAAGAGACACCAATAATCATCAATATGTTGCCTGTTCACCAAGGGATAGAACCAGAGGGCCTGTGATGTCACATAGTGACCTATGTCTACCATCTACTAAATTACAACCTATTAATATAATGTTTAATATTGAAGAAAAACTTGGGTATAGCCTATTTAGAAAAGTATATAGAAAATAATATATGTTGATAATAACTAATATTTTAATGAATTTATGTATGATACAGTGATAATTATCTCAGCATGATACACTTTGTGCATAATTTAAGTTACCTGGTCTCCCCAAGGTATATAAAGTTTCCATTTCAGCATAATTGGTGTCACATAATTGTCCCATCCAAAGTTCCTCATTCTTGTTAAATTCATTAACATCACACCAGAGTTTAAACCTAAAAAATAGCTGTTATGTAGTGAAATATAACTCCTTTGTGAGTTTGAGAAGAGCTGCTTTGTCTTAAAAATTACACTACCAATATTATGTTAGTATATAATGAACTTAATATTGTTAGTGTTGGTATGTAATTAACTTAATGTTAATAATGTTATTTTTAAGACAAATATCCTTCTTGATTTTAAACATTTGTGGACATTACCATATTTTCCATAAAATGGATGTTTAGCAAATCTTGGATACCATGATACATTGGGGTTATCATCCTCCAAAGCCATTGCTGAGATCTGAGAGCTATTGAACTGAGAGAAGGTGTGCCACAGATCATCAACCGGACCCAGAAATATGGTGTCTGTGTCAACATATATCATAGCATCTATGTGAGTTATCAGTTTCTGAAACAAAAAAATATTATTGTTTATAACAGACTAGTTTATCAATCATCAATCAACCAACAAAATCGCATGTGAAAAAGGCACACGCATATTATCTATTCTGCCAACATTAGCATCTAAATAGCCAAAACAATTCATTTCATCTTATGATCAACATCAACCTTTATCTAAATTGAAAAATTTATCCTAATGATAACATCATATGACAATAGTAATATCCCAGTGTAGGGCAGCTTACTGTACAATAACAGATATATGCTGTACTGAAAAAATGAAAAAAAAAAATTGATGCCTCTATAATGGTACTGTGGAATTTATGCCATGCATATTGTCAGTCCAAGTTAGAATATACTGCGCATAGATCTGATTACAAAATACGGAAAAATACTACTTACAGGAATAAACAATCTCTGAGCTGCACACTTGCTGAACAAGTTCAACCATTCTTCTTCATGTGCTTCCGGGAAATTAATCCTTTGTAATTCAAAATCTAATTGTTTATACAAAACTTTTTTCCAGTTAGTAAGGGTTTCATTGAAATGTATTCGTAATTGGTCGTCAGTGAAAATAACAAAATGCACAGGCGTTGTAGTGAATAATAGTACAGACTTAATTACATTGAGAGATTCATTATATCTCGAGTCACACACGACAAACGATAGCACGATTCTCTGATCAGTTTTACGTTTACCATCTACAACCCTGAAATCAAATCAAATAATGTTATGAGTGCAATTTGTTATTCGAACTTGGTTATATTTTATTCAAAGATTTTAATTTATTTAACCTTCACATTAACACATTACTGTAATTAATAGACTTGTAAAATAGTACCTTAATTTCAAACTTTGATCCTTATCCTCCCTAATTACATTTGATTTTATATCACTTATAAAATAAACATAAACAACTGTGACACAACAACACAACAAAATCAAAAGTTTACAAAGCGGAAATCGTCTCATTTTAATTTTTGCTTTGTGGTCAAGAAACTCTAATAAGGGTTTATTTGATTTAAATGATCATTTTTAACATACATAATGTAAATCTTTATTCATAAAATACTAAAAAATGGGAAAACCCAACAAATTTTTCGTTGGCAAACTCTACTGACGTAACTGGCAGTACTGACAGTGACATTAATAGCACACTTTTTAATATTAGTTTTAGTGACTTTGAATTCTCTCCCTTCGCCAAAGAGTATAATAATATACAAAATTAAAAGTAATTAGCAGACATAACTACTTTTGAATAGCTATGGTGGCCACGTGGTTATTGATCATTATTGTAATATTTACTATTGACAAAATATTTTCACCATCATCGAAATCGATTGACTCCAAAATAAAATGAATCTACAGATTTTTATACATTCTAAGTACATCGTTTTGATTGTCAAAACGATGTACTTAGAATGTATGTGTATGACCAACATAAAAATATTGTGTCATACACATGTCATTGTTACTTGTATGAAGTTAACTTCAAATTTGAAATATTCAAATAAAATCAAGTAATCTTATATTAGGTATAATATTTTTAATAAATAAATAGAAATGAGTGAATCAAAAAATGATGATCCTCTACTTGATAAAATAATTAACGTTGCAAAGAAAAATCCCAAAGGTATATCAAATAAAGATATATCAGCGGCTATACCAGAACTCTCTATGGCCGAGCTAGTTTCTGCCATTAATAAATTATTACAACAAGGCCTTTTCGATTTATATGATCAAGGTGGATCATTGATATACAGGTAATATCAGCTATATTTACACTCCTACTGTTGAACTCGGAATGTGAAAATTAAGACCTTAGTCCTACATCTTGGCGAGTGTAATTTGGGGATTATAGTATCGCGGCCATCCAAACCTTATGACGATGCTACTTTAAACATATACTTTTTTATATTATCGAAGTACCATACAACCGTGCATCTCTCAAGCAAGCATCATCAAGAGAAGTACCCCTGAATGTTCAGTAATGAGGGCATCTGATGGATAGGCTTACACAAATAAACATAATTTTAATAGTACAGGTATAATAGATTATAAGTTCCATAAACATAAATTATATTGTTTATTAAATAGATTAAAAGCTCAAACATCAAAACCAACTGTAAGTGGTGATAATGAGGAAAAAGTGGTGTTCAACCTTATTGAAGAAGCAGGGAACAAGGGAATATGGATGCGGGATATCAGGTTAAGATCAAATCTTGCCATTACACAAGTAACAAAAGTGTTGAAAAATCTTGAAGGCAAAAAAGCTATTAAGGCTGTCAAATGTGTTAATGTAAGTAACCAATTAAATTATAAATATTACACAAGTATTACACACTATAATGTGATATAACTTATACCAGATGAGTTTATATATATTAGTAGACATTTTGTATGGTGTATTAGTTAGATGACTTGCATATGTATACCTGTTCAAGCTATTGCATTTTTAATACGTTGACAACACACCTGTGCTGTTTTACTGTCCATGCCACCCATGTGGCTTGCAAGCATATGGTGTGTGCCACCACAGTGGATTACACCTGTTGTGTTTATTGTTTCGAATATTAGCACTGCTGTCAATGTTTTAATGGGAGTACAAGGCTGATAAATTTATACACCACTTGGAGTAAATTGTTCGCCATCAGTCATAGACATTTGCAACACCCATGAAGTTGAGATTGTATCGAGTTTAAAGTAAATTCAGATTTGATGGATTTAACGACCTGTGTGATGTACCGCACACAGGATTCCAGGTTCGATTATCGGCCAGGCAGACCTCTATATGATAAATTCGGATTTCAGTTCTGGGTATTTGATATTCTAGTGCAGGGCTATGAGTGTAGAAAGTGATAATAAACAAATACATAAAATAGCATTCATTTATCTCACACAGCACATTCCTTATTTAATTACAAAATTTGCATGAAATTAATATTGACTTTTGCTACTTATGTAATGTCTTATTTCAGGCTTCAAAAAAGAAAGTATATATGTTGTACAACTTAGAACCTGACCAATCAGTATCAGGTGGTCCTTGGTATCAAGATCAAGACTTTGAGTCAGAGTATGTCGATATACTTAATCGCCAGTGTTTGAGGTTCTTGCAACAGAGGGCAGATAAAATAAAGAACAATGTTAGAGGGCCTATTATAGGAAGAACACAGTCTTTTGCAAGTGCTGCTGAAGTACAGAAATACATTACAGATTTGAGGATTAGCAATGTAATGTATATGTTATTACTGCACTTTTTTAATATGACAGAAGTAGCTAGAACATGTGCAATCTATCGGATGGTAACTGGCTACTACCACTCATCTGTAATTAATACATGTAATATGAAATCTGCTACAAATAGGATTGGAGACCTATTTGACTTCAACCACATAGGCATTGCTTCCCCAGAGGACAAAATTATAACATCTCATTGAATTGTTTCAGGAAACATTGACTGTTGAGCATGTTGTGACAATATTAAATACACTTGTATATGATGGAAAGGCAGAAAGCAACATGTATCCAGATGGCAGTAAAGTATTTCGTGCTATAGAACCACTCATACCATCACCAGGCCTGGTCCAAGTTCCTTGTGGAGTGTGCCCTCTGATACGCAAGTGTTGCTCGGAAGGTCTAATCACCCCTCAGAGTTGTAAATATATGGATGAGTGGCTTGAACAGCAATAAGCGATACATTTTTATTTAATAAGTGCCTAATAGTCAAAGCACTTCTAGACTGGAATAATAAATAGGCAATAGAATTATGCTGTTAAAACTTCGAGTTATAAAAGTTATGTAAAGTTAAAAAGGTTACTAATTTTATACTTGAAATATATGAAATATATAAATATGGTTTTCATTATCTTTATATGTAAAAATTAAACTTTCTTAATATTAATGTTGGAATTAGAAATTAATTTGGTTATATTTATTAAATTATTATACATTAACGTATATAAAAAATATATATATACATATAAATATATACAAGAGCAAAAGAAAAAACAATATTTTTATTATAAAAAAAAAGCATCACTGACTTTGGGTAGAGTACTTTGGGTTGAGTAGTATGTTGGAATTTGCTTCTATTTCAACTATTTATATAAACTTGATCAGTGGTTACTATTATGATAATTTATTTATAGGAGTTCTTATAAAAAATCAAATATTGTCTGAAGTATGTATTGGAAATACTTATAACTAAGAACATTTTATACATATTCATTTTTGGGATTAAACATACCAAATTCCTGTATACTATCTTCACAATGACTACACACCATTAATATTCTAAATACCTATAGAGGTAAGCCATAATTGAAATGTGAGATAAACATTTAGTTATATCAAGCATCTTTACGTCCTGAGGTGTACTTAGTTCAGTTCCAATTCCTCCCTAAGAGAATCAATGTAGAACAAGGCGTGAAATATTTCCCTCTTCTTTTATGTTTTGGATTAACGCTGCCCAGTCAAACCTTAAAAGCCACTGGGCCTAATGACTACAGATATATAAATTGTATTTAATGTTAGTGTGTTTATGCAATATGCTACAAACAATATTCAACCTAACAAAACATGAAACACAACTGGTAAACAAAAATATACAAATGCTGTACACTTGTTCTAAGAACAAATAAAATTGATGCTAATAATAAATTAAAAAGTTTATAATACATGAACTGAGCTGAAAACTTTGACAAGAACTAAAATAGACTCCTGAAAGTGTTTTCTATATTGCTCAAGGCTTCGGAAAGAACTGCTGGTTGGTATTTAGCTTGTTTACTTGGAGTACGGTCAACACTTTGCTTGATTTCCTTTTGCTCTGAATGTTTAAAAAAGGAGCTGAAAACGTCCATTTGGATGTAATTCAGTGATTGCAGAATTAATCCTTTGTCTGGATATGGTGTAGTACTTGTAGGGCTGCCATAATGTTTCATATGTATGTTTTTTGGTGCAGCCGGTGTAGATATTAGTTGTGGTCCAGCTGGTGGAGGAGATGGTCCCGAGGGTGCATTAGGAGGTGGTTGTGGGGGCAAAATTGGCTTTTTGCCTCCTGTAATAATGAAATCATAAAATTAGCTTTACACTATACTGTTATACCAATTTTTTAAAATAGGGATTAAGAAATTAGTAGTACTAGGAAGTGATAACCTAGTGGTATTAAATTTGGTCTTTTACTATAAGGGCCCAGGGTTAAAATTCCAGCCACATATTATTTGACTTTTCTAAAGTTACATATGTATTCAAAATAATTGATTGATTGAAAAACTCCATATTCATAATTACTACACACATTTAAATTTCACTGTACTGGTGTTAGTGTAGCACTGGTATACATTGTGTCACCAATTGTATAAATTTATATTTAACATACCTTACATGTACACACCACATATGTGCTACATTTTTGTAAAATCCAACTTATGTTTGCTGCAGTTAACACAATGACCAAAATAGTCCTCTATAATGTTCATAAATGTTACCACATATAACATACTAATCGGTACTAGATGGATGTGCATTATGACTTAGCTCTCATTCTAAGAGAGAACTTATGGCCAAGAGTGGGAAAGTAATGAAAAATAGTACTAACCCACAGATAGAACCATTCTCTCCATTTCCTTAAGTTGTGTCTGCTGTTGTTGCACAGCAAAATAAAGATCTGTTATTGTTGAAGTAATGTGGTCCATTTCTTCTATCCGTTTGGCTTCCTTTGCAGCCTCTTTCTTACTTTGCCTTAAAAAAAAAGGCACTCCTTCAATACATCATAAAAATTGTTCTCAATTAAACAAGTTTATAATGAAATATTATGCTTAAACATGATATAGATAGATTGAGCAGTCACTCAGGCTGTTGTCTTTTAGCATGAGTCTCAACTATATATGGTAAAGTCAGCATAGAAGTTTGACATCGTAACTATATACCATGTCTTAATTTTGTAAAATGAAGAATTAAGGAAAATATGTACAACAATAATCAATAACAATCTACTACTAAAACTATACATTATGATTACACTGTATCTACCGATTTGCCAAAAATGTACACATATTACATGTCAGTTCTTACATTCTTATTCTTAAGAATCTCCCCTATTTCTAAGATATTTTTTATATATAATGAAAGCAAAAAGCAAAAAAATCATAAAGCCCACTAGACGTTAAGCAATCACTGTTAGACATTCATAACTATCTGAAGTTGTTACATCTACACTTCTGCTACTGAAAACTAAATTGGAACACTTCATATTAGTAGCTGTGTCATGACATCCTTCTTTTCATACCAGACCAGACCAAACTTCTTACAAACCAGAACATAGCAGTGTTATACCTCTGTTATAAGTCAGAAATGCATAGATGTTATAGATGTCAATAAGTTACAATGACTGCTTAACACTACATATCACATTATAATCCATTTACAAATTAATTTGGTGCAATGTGCTAATAATACACACCTATTATATTCCACAATAAGGAGACCAGCTCCTATGACAAAGATGACAGATTCACCAAGCAAGTTGGCTCCAAGTTCAATTGCCATTTCCTGGCTTAGTACTGGAATGTTTACGGGTTTACCCAAGTTTAAGATCCACATTTTCGCCTTCACCTCGCACCAGTTGTAAACTGTAAACACATTAAATCTTTAATAATATAACAATTAGTTACTAGAACTAACAAAGTCACTAAAATGTACAAAGTTATAGTAAATGATTACATACATTGAGCTGGTGGCATACAGACATATGTCCTGAAAAATGGACTATTTTTGGCTCGCTCTTTGCAAGCATTTGCAATCGGTTTACTAATCTGTTTAACCAACAGTACTGATAATTTAGCAATAGGAAATGCACCGACAACCATTGTGTACAAAAATATTAATCAAAGTGTACTAAGCAACTACTTTCGGTGGTATAATTAAATTGTTCGTTCGTTTTGAGAATACGTAACTTGAATCATAACAATACATTACATTCTATTCGATTCTGATTTGATTACTAATATGTGACATTTGTGACATGTCTGTATTTTTTAATGTGATTTCGTGGTCTTGGATTCATCGATTACGGCCTAAAAACTTTTTTATATATGTATTATATATAAAAAATGTATTGAAAGTGGTAGTAAGCTGTAAAAATGTAATTATTGACTATTGTTCTGTCAGTATGTGGTCCCGATTTGTGTGTTAGTCCGGAATTGTACTAGTACCTTCCTTCCCACGGATGTCATAGAAGGCGACTAAGGGATATCTAGGAGACGCACAATAGCGTCTTATGAATAATTATAAAATTTACTTCACCTCTGCTTTACCAATATGCATAGCCAAACGCGATGATTAAGACGAGAAACCCTCGGCTACTCCATTATATCTTATAATAGCAACTACGACAACGGCGGTACAAATAGAAAAAGACAGAATCCTAGGCACAAAACCATTTAAAAAAGTAATGAAGACTACCTATCATCTATTTCTCATATATATTATTATACTCTTTGCTACCTATTTTATTACTATGGATGATATATCGTTAGAATAGTCGTTGATGCATCGATGTATCGATATTTTTTAAACATTCTTTACGAACAAAATTAAAATATCTACATTTCACATTGCTATAATGTATATAAAACAATCGAATAAATGACGCAAGTTAGGTCTTTAAAAAAAACAAAATTCCAATTACACCTAATATTTTAATTATAAACATTTTAATATGCATTTATGTATATTAAAAACAACTATAGAACTATTGGTTATGGATAATAACTAACTCAAAGTCGTATTTTACTTGGTGACTAAATTTAGAAATACTCGTTCAGGATCGATAAAACATTTGAATGTTGAAAAAAATTATGTTTATTTATATTTAATGGTAATATTGGTGTAAACCATTGGTTTGAAATAATATAGATTCACGAATAAATTACATCGATTATTTCTATCAATCGATGTTGCATCCGCAGTCCACGTTTGCGACTCACTACAGAAACGTCAATAATGTTGTGAAAATAAATTCACATACCTATTTGAAATATTTCTGTTTTTGACTTGACTTTCTTGACGCTTGTGTTGTGTACAAAAAATATCAACCTTACAAAAACAGCACACATAAAAGTGTTGTATTAATTACATATGTAACTTAGAATTTATTTCAAAGATCATGACGGATGCTCAAATAAAACCGATGTCAATAAAAGTTTATAATGCTATTGTTGAAGACTTTAGTAAATTTACAACATTCAGTCGAAAAGCTGAAAATGAGCTTCGGAAAAAATACAATGAGTAATTTTTATTATATTTTTTTGTTTTTATCCGATTCTGTATTTAGCAGTTGATCATGTATCTTGTTCTAAGGTTTTGTGAGACAATCTTAAATGAGGCAAGGATAGTTACACATACATAATCAGTTTCATGCAGAAATGGTTTTTATTTGGGATCAATTGACATATAGGATAAATGAGATAAGTTTACATCAGATGGAATGCATACCAGTTTGTTAGTTATAAGCAGTAGTATCATATTCATTTAAAATGTGTATTATAATTTGCAATCTACAGTACAGCAATCATACATTTTCTTTAAAAAAATCGTGTCTTATTATATTATACATCTAATTGATTATATGATGAATAGTCTTCTATTTGTAAAGGCCATTTAAAATATGTGATGTGTGTAAAGTAACTTGAAACTGATAGTTGTTTTTTATTATTTATGTTTCAGTTTGCCATCTGGTACATTGGGAAGCATTATATCACTATTAGTGCAAAGATCTATGAAACAGAGTTATAGAAAATCCCCTGTGATATCAAGCAAGTACTATGAGTTGTATGAAGCATTAATGCGGGACAAGAACAAGGGAGATGTTATTTTGCAGTCAGTATCTAATTTTATGTTTATAATTTTTTTCAATACTCTACATGTTATTATTAGATTGATGTGTATACACAATTATATGAGTGGTTAATGATTGAACATATATTTAACTGTGAAGTGTGCTTAGCTGATTGCAACCAATCTACAACGTTAAGCAAAGTCGTGCATGGTGACTGATAGTGACTAAATTCCTTGTGAGCTTCTGTGCTTTAGAGGATACATTAAGCTGTCAATCCCAGTTGATTATCATTGGATAGCAGATATTAATCCCCATTGGAGACTTTGTGGGCGACTTAAAAACATCCTACATGGACAAAACATTCTGTCTTCACCAATGCCCATTGGAGCAGTGAGGTGGAGAATTCTCTAGGCCTCCCCCAGTTGGGGGATTATAGCCAATACATTTACATTATTTACATGAGTTAATGTAATGAACGTTCAGTCCTTTTTCTACTTATCACTCAAAGGATTGCTTGTTCATTCGTTATTTTTACAGGTTTAATTTACAAATAAAAAGTTTTTTTTACAGGTTAGCAGATAGCCAAGGCATCAGTCCATCACTGTTTGCCCGATCTCTGCTTCAGAATCTATATTCTGATTCAACAGCTGTGAAGAAATACCTTAAGGACACCACATTGATAGAGAATAAAGATATGGCATATCAAATATTTATTGTAAGTTCTTAAGTTCAATAATGCCAAGTTTATGCTACCCTAGCATTTTTTTTAAATTACTATGTTATCTATTACTATTTAGACTGCCTTGCCAACTACGAGGTCAGCATTAGAATCAAATCATGGGCCTCATGTAAGAGCATAATTTTAATCTTTATTATTTACTACTTAGGGTATTTTTTATCTAACATAAGCATATAAGCAGCCTACTTTGTATTAAGTGGGTATTGACATTCACGGACATTCCCGACCCTAAATCCTATCTGAGGATGATAATGCTTATGTTCCTGCCCCTGAGGATTATGTTGGACTGCTTAACATATGTTCTCAACCTTACCACATTCTTCAAAGCAAAGCCCCCACAGTTGAACTACAAAAGGTTGAATGACCTGTATTGATATACAATTGCAAATATAATTTTATTTTTAATTATAGTGTGCAAAAATCATACTTGAACTGATGGTAATTAATTTAATTTAGTTTACTTTATACTTATTTACAAGATATTTTTCAGGCTATTATGAATGATAATCAGTATGGCCCTTATGCAGATATCATCAAACAGTGAGTATCATTTGAGAAGTCAATAAATATTTTACAGAAATTATTTCAGAGTAAAAGAAAATGCAAAATATTTTTAATGCTTTCAGATCCATTGGGTTAGAATACGAACTCCGTTTGGAAAGGGAATTAAGACTAATGAATATAACCTTTTCTGACGAAAATATTCTCAGATCCCGTGGCTATGACAAGACACCAGATTTTAAACTTGATGTTCCTATAGCTATTGATGGCTATATTATTAACTGGATTGAAAGTAAAGCTCTTTTTGGAGATGAGGAAAATCATTCAGGATATTTGAAAGAACAACTTTTGTGCTACTGGAATAGGTTCGGACCAGGCCTAGTTATATACTGGTTTGGTTACTTGGAAACACTAGATTCCACCCCTGAAGTAAATAATATGTTTATTTTGCGTACAGGTTTCCCTGATAAAAGCAGTATTACTCAATATAAAGTAGATGTATAAAAAATAAAATAAATTATTTATTGAAATTTGTTTTTGTTG
>DWKL01002029.1:0-13396 GCA_018249415.1 Phareas burnsi | reverse complement strand
CACAACAACTGCTTCACGGCGGATTATGAGGGCGGCGGTGGTACTTCCCCAGACGAACGATTGTTCTACCACCTAACAAAACATATACCTCGTGGTGTTGTTCGGTGTCGCTAGATGCTAAGATGGTCACTTAAAGCCAGCCTCGAATATAACGCAAGTACCCACCTAATAAGATGACTCCACTTCATACGAGTGCAGATATCTATTCATCGCTGGTACGGCTGGTAGATCGGTGGCTCGACATAGATATAAATTAAACTTTGAGTGTTCAACTTTATCTTTCTAGATATTCATTTCTATATCTGGTTTCTTTTTAAGTATCTGATTATATACTGTTTGTAGTAATAATGATTGTATACACAATTTACATTTTTGAAAGAGAATTTACGTTACTTTCCTTTAGGTGTCTTCTAAATAATATATTCCACTTTGACTAATCACAGTGATACTTGTAGACTGTAATTGTAAAGTGCATCATAAAGACTTCACATGAGCATTAAACGGGAACTGTGATTGAGCGTTATAATTTACTGTCAACTCGGGAGTAGTCGAGAACAGCTTGCGCCAGTAATTATGGAGGCGTCTTCTCGTAGCTCGGGAAGCCGTAGTGCACCGTTACTAGTCGACTTGCAGATAAATTGTAGGCTCTAGTCTCGATAGAATTTACTATAACAATATACACGTTTGCGTTGGGCCTCTAGCCGTATTTTTATTGAAAAAAATGCGAGTTACTTCTAGCAATTGTAGTTACATGAAATGAAGAATATTAAAGAGACAGTAGATCATTTCGCCCACTTGCTTCCTTATAAGCGGCACAGCGCCTGGCCGAGTGAACAGTGATGTCAGTTTACGTGATAGATTTTAACACGTGCCCATTCTAGATACCCGGTGTATCGTCGATAAGCGATATTGTGGTAACCTAATAAGGTGAGATTGTCATCTCGACTTTGATGATTTTATTCTGTCGACAATTTCACATTGATTTACTCAAACGTTGTTCGTAATGTATATGCAAATGAAATATGTATTCACATTTTATTCTGTGGTGATCAACAGGAAATTGAATAGGACTTTACGTTACATTTGGCGTCTCACTTATTTCTATCTTATAACAGCAGTGGTGAGTGTTAGTGTGTTATGATGTGAAGAGTGTAGTAAGGGAGAGACATGTGTCGCGTTCCAACCACGTGCTAAGGAATGTCAGGGCGTCTGCAGCCGAACTCAAGTCTTCAAACTTATTTGTGGTTGATTACATATTGCACTGACCACTTATCATCAGATGGACCGCATACTCATTTGCTACTTCTATGCTATAAAAAAAACTTGTATGTTATAATAGTTCAACTTGTACGGATATGGTATAGGATGTTAATATCGTTGCACGGTCGTGTTCCAGTGCACCCGCCTGCTGCCGCGCCCCGAGATGTCGAAGAAGCCGGCGGCGCAGCCCACGCTGCACAAGGTCATCATGGTGGGCTCCGGGGGCGTGGGCAAGTCGGCGCTCACGCTGCAGTTCATGTACGACGAGTTCGTCGAGGACTACGAACCCACCAAGGCGGATAGCTACCGGAAGAAGGTATTAACGTCCACTGTACTTAGTTATTTTAAGTTAGTTAGTTATAGGTGGGCAGGTAGAGATACATAGGTAGGTGGTGACCGTCTCGGTTGAACACAGAATCATAACCTACTGGGTTGGCAGCTGTTATCACCGGTCGTGTACTTATCGGCGGGACCGGGCGACCGACACGGCAAGCCAGATTATATTATTATACTTACCGAAACGCCTTCGTCTACAAGATACTAAATTAAAGGTTTCTAGTGGCAATTCAATGTCAATAACCATAGAAATAACTCAAATTTTTAGATTACTGACGGCTTATTCGATTTTCGTACTTGAAATTTTTAGACGAACTATACATAAGGGTATTCCTGATCTCCTATAATGTTATTTTATCCGTCGGTCCTCATATATGTCCGTAGGTTACAGTAATGACTTAAAATCGAGCTACTCATGTTACGTAAAAATTGGGAGGTATTCGATGAGAAAAAGTAACGATTTATTATAATTTTAGCGTACAATTTTATTTTTAAATCTTAATCTCTGAGGTTTAAATATTGTGGCCGTATCATACTAAAACTCAATAAACTGAGAAATTATTAAATGAAATGAAATGTTATAACGTAATTCAAAAGTATACTCTTCCAAATAACAATTTCACTCAGAAAATATAGAGAAAGACAATGATTATAAGTGAAACAACGTATGTGCTGTAAGCTTGTAAATGTGAGATTTCACTTCGACTTCACTTCGAGTTCGACGGAATTTAAATTTGTAACAGCTTCAAGAATCGAAGAAATCGTTGAATAATAAACAGCGGCGTGTCGTTCGAAAAGCGACAGCCGCGGTGACGCGACACGCGCTCGCTGGACGCGGACAACTGACAATTGATTGACATACGAAATAATATCTTACGTGTCGGACAGAACTCAAGTCGAAATACATAGTACGTGATTACGTGTATGACACACGTCAGTCGAATTTTCAAAATCTGTTGACCACACAAGCCCGGCAAATGATGAGAGTCCTTCCAGTGAGATGCGCTTCCCCATATTAAGTAGTGATAGTTGAGAGGTGGTAGAACTATAGCTCGTCCGGGGAGGTGTCACTTCCGCCCTCATAATGCGCCGTGAAGCTATTCTTGTTGTTCAGTTGGAGAGGTGCGGTTGCCGGGACACTTACAACGAGGCGATTATTGTAATCCTCAGGAGTAGTGACGCGTCTACGTGCGACCTCAAATGGGATTTCATTTATGTTTGGGGTTGAATATTGATGCCCATGGGCTGCAATGCCCGCTTAACATCTGGTGGCCTGCAGGTGGCCTGCTTGTTGGATACTCTTTTAATTAGAAAATAAGAGTTATACCCGCTACTTCGTCCACGCTGATTATACAGGCGACAGTCTCACGTATATGAAGAGAACATATTTTTTTGGAGAAAAGGCGGTCTAATTTTAAAAAGTAACACAGTAATTTTCGCATTTATATCATAGTATGTGTACGAGTTGACTGTATGCTCCTTCCCTTACGGAAAGCTCGAAGGACCAATATACGGGTTGACTGTATCTGTTTCTGATATAAAGCACTAAATTATAGAATAACTACATTGCCCATTAAACTGGGTTCTTATATATAAATGAGTAACGCGGTGTTCTTGATGACCGGTTGCGAACTAACTTATTTACATTAAATATTTAAATACGAATAATTAGGTCATAGCGCTAATGATGATTCGGTAAAATGTACGTTCTTGCTCGTACAGTGTGGACTGTGTGAGCGGGACTTTACTGTTGCCGTGCAAATATATAGTGCACGTAAATAATGTACAGTTTAATAGTATCAGACGCTGTTGTGAAAATCCCGTGGCATATCTTCGTGATAGTTGGTTCGTAATCTAACGCAACATATATCAGCAGTATCAGTGGAGATGACTTCGAATTATCGAGTGGGAACGCGTCGGATACAGATAAGCGCCGCGACGAGACGCGATCGGTGTAAGGTCTCGTTGTTCGTTTCGCTGGTGTAATTGCTGCAGAATGTCAAAAAAATATAAGGTCGCTTGTCATTTCAAAAAGGTGGTAAGAGAGTCAACCGCCGTAGAGTTTGAGAACAATACACTTTATTTTAATATACAATTCATAATAAATAAAATCATACATAATACAATTTATAATAAAGAAAATCTTTTGCAATTACGTTAGATATAAGTAGGTAGAGGTAGCGCTCGCCATATTTCGCCATTATTAAAATCACTTACGGAATCAGTTGTTTCTGCTTATGGCAGCTACTGTGCGCGTCATATAGCGTCATATAGCTAGGCGACCACCTTAGTCTTCAGGAGTAGTGACGCATCCATATAAGACCTCAAACGGAACTTCGGGTTTTGTTTGAAGTTGGATGTGGGTGTTCATGGGCTGCAATGGCCACTTAACATTAGGTGGGCTGCACGCTCGTTTGCTACTTTAAAACATAAAAAAAACTCTTAATAAATTTATTGTATATGTTGCTTGCCGTTCCTCATAATGCCAACCACTCGGCCTCCAGCGGCGGGCGCCCGAGGACGCTCGCGATAGATAGATTTATCAAACAAATCCACAAATATATCCTTAAAATTACAGTTTACGCTTTTATTCTTGAGTCCTAGACATCCTAGGTACTGTAACAGTTATTTTTTAAAGTTGTTTTTATTGTCTAAAGTAAGAGAGTAGTAGGTTACATGTTGTAGAACCCATCATGTTTCAGAAGCCCGAAAAGCCACCACCCCCTGCTTCTGCTTTGTAACAGCAGTGTCAAACGATGTTGTGTCCTGTGTTTTTTGTTGTTTTGGGGGTTAATTAGAGATGTCTATGAGCACTATTGGCTTACCATGAAGTGGACTGCATACTGGTATATTACTTCTACGCTTTAAAAAAAATATGTTGATCTACTGTGCAGGTGGTCCTTGACGGCGAGGAAGTGCAGATCGACATCCTGGACACGGCCGGCCAGGAGGACTACGCCGCGATCCGCGACAACTATTTCCGTTCCGGTGAAGGCTTCCTCTGCGTCTTCTCCATCACCGAACCCGAGAGCTTCGACGCCACGCAGGAGTTCCGGTAATACATTGCTTCCAACGAGCCACGATTCGAGCCTTCCACGAGTGTTCCCAGAATGTGTGACAGCTTCTGTGATACATTCCATGTTTCAAGGGCACGTTAAGCATTCTGTCCCGATTGTTATTGTGAGGCAGCAGTTGTTCGCCCTAAAATGTTTTCCTTGGACTTTAGTGTTAATATAAGATATTCAATATTTGATTGGACATATGGATGTCATTGTTGCCGACAGATGGATTGGCCAAGTATCTTTAACAATCACAGTGAGAACGATTTGTCGGAGTATACTTTAGGTATTCTCGAGTTACGGAGAGCATTCAGTAGTCCACAGTGAGCAAAGTGAATACGTAAATGCATTGCAGCTCACCCTGTCCTCTACTCGTCATTCTTAATTGGACAGTAGTCATTTTTTTACAATTATGTAACGTCAGTGGTAAACGAGTATACAGCGACATCTGTAACGACGGCATGTAGGGTAGGAGTCGTCTTCAGTTAGCACTTCTAGATTACACACGTGTTGCACTTTTAAGCACGAAGGTGGAACGCCTCAATGAAGTGAGTTTGCCGTGGCTGCAATCCTTTTTACGTACCAGTGCGCCGTTATCCGACTGCGTCCGACTGCGTCCGACTGCCGTTATACGCGCTTTGTTGTCGGTGTTTCCTTAACATCTTTAAACCGGGATACCGCAGCGCAGTTTTGCTGCTGCAAGGCAAAAATAGCTATGGCGCTAGAGCCGCCGCAGCCGGACGGGAAGGAGTGCCATCACCTATAGTTCTGTACTACTATTATTCATTGAGCATCATGTCTTTATCAGAAACAGTAAAAAATCTGACTGTTGAAGCTGAAACTGAAGAATTGTAGTTCACTCCATGGGACCATTATATAATAAAAATTAATAACGATTTCCCCACTCATAGCCCCACACTAGGATTCCCTGTGTCGTGGGTACCAAGGACACATACAGAGATGAGTACACGAACACCTAGACCCGGAATGGAAACCTAAATTCATAATGTAGGTGTCAATCTGGCCGGGAATCGAACCGGGAACCCCCTGCGTGTCGGACCGGTACTGTTATCGTTATGTTATTATCGCTGCACTGCGGGTAGCGGGTGGGCGAGGCGTAGGGAGTGACGGGTGCGCGTGTCCACAGGGAGCAGATCCTGCGCGTCAAGAACGACGAGAACATCCCGTTCCTGCTGGTGGGGAACAAGTCGGACCTGGCCGACAAGCGCCGCGTGCCGTTGGACGCGTGCCGCGAGCGCGCCGCGCTCTGGCAGGTGCCCTACGTCGAGACCTCCGCCAAGACGCGCGACAACGTCGACAAGGTACCGCCACCGCCATCCACACTCATACACCGCTTCGCTTTTATATTTATTTTATAGGAGCCTTTCGCCCGGGCAAGTAGGGCACCCTCGTGGTCCGAAATTTCCATTGACCCACCACCCCTATCCCCCTGGGGATCTCAGAGACGTAGCATGGGGAGACTCTATATCATTACAGGTGCCCTCAACACGCAACTTGCTATCGACAGGACGTGAGTTATTGCTGAGCGGCTCGCGTGTTTGGGGACACGGTTTGACAATCACGCTAATCCATATTTCATTCTAATAGTACTAAAAAAGGTACACCTTGCAAAATAATGGTGAAGGTAATCTCTAGAGCTGGTCGATTTCAATAATTTTTTGACTGCCTTATTTCAGATAATATAAGAACATATTTATTGCAATATGTTATTGTGTGAAATAATGTAGTATATTTATTGACATAATAATTAACTTACAAACAATGCTTTAAATACATTCTTTAATTGCTTATCGATTATAAAAATTATTGACAATGAAAGACTGAAAGTCAGACACTCTTAATTTTCATAAACATTGCGTGTCATTCACTCGTTCACTTATACTCATTCACAATATAAATTAAGTTCAAATGTATACCTGTGACTTTGATATCCCGGTTTCACCTAAGCTCATAATAATGTTAATGGGCGCGATGACAATATTAAAAACTACCTTTTAATTGTCTGTTTGTCCGAGCTAATCTTGGAAACGGCGGAATCTATTTTGACGGGTCGCAGGAACTTTGAGAAGTTCGTAGGTAGTAGGGAGTAACGTAGGCCGCTTATAACTATGGAACACTTGAGGTTCCTGAAAATTACAATATCCTTGCAACCGTCATCAGCTACCCGTACAGCATGTCGCTACCTAATATCTGTACACCGCCAACAATACCAACACGCGCGCGGCCGCTCCGCGGTGAACGAATGACACTCACTCGCTCATTCATTTCACTGATTCATTTTCACTGTCGTTGTAGCCATTAAAAATCAGTATAATTTATATAGAAGTTAAATTAGATAGAAATGCATTTATATATTTTAAAAAGACATACATATTACAGTCCAATGTCCAAGAAAGAGATGTCGAAGAATTTGTTCTTGTCTTGTTTCAAAGTCTCCACCGCAGTACTCGATTAAACACGAAGATATTAGGATTTTGGAACGGTTACCTATTGACGAATTTCATATTAAATTAAATATATTACAATATCGGTATACTTCTACATTACGTCACTATATATTCATAGTTTTATTAATCCCACCTCGGCACCCACTTGTTTTAATCGACACCAAGCTTGCGAGCTTGCGCACGGCGCGCGCCGGCCGGCGCCATGCTTCCGCAGCTCGGTGTGGGACGTGACATCCACCAACGCATATCTTAAACTGTAATTGGAATATTTCATAACAAAATCGTGCAGCAAGGAACCGACTTAACTTCCATGTTAGCTCTGCATTATCTAGATCGAACAATTGGGGAGCAGCGGAGCGCGCGCGGCCCGCGACGCGGCTCGTACTTAAACGGGCCATTAATTTCACTCGGAATTTTACTAACATTGAGCATGGATAGTGAGTCTCGTAAGGTGTCGGAGCCCGCGCCGCGTCGCCGCCGGTGCGGCGCGGTGCGGGCGGTGTGTGTCGTGTGCCGAGGTATGATCCGCCGTCTGGCCCGCAGGTGTTCTTTGACCTGATGCGCGAGATCCGCTCGCGCAAGTCGGACGAGAGCCGCGCGACCAACGGCGACGTGAAGGGCAAGAAGCGCAGGAGAATCAAGTGCGCCATACTGTAGGGCGGCGCGGCGGCGCGCCCGCGCCGAGCGGCGAGCCTGTGTACATTATACTATGATATTCGCCCACTCTGGTGCTGGTATTTTATTGAATACTGTTCCTAATGAAGTAGTGATTAGTGTTCATTATTCGGCGGAGAGACGGGACCGGTCGAGTGGCGACGGGTGGTTCATTGCGAACAGAATTCCATAAATATATAATTGTTATTTTTAAATGATTGCGCTTGCACGTTATTTTGTACTTTGATATTAACGTTTGGAAACGCGACGGACGGGCGAGACGCCGGCGCGGTCCGACAGCTCCCCGCACCGCGCGCGTGGCGACCGATGGAAGATTGTGTTCATCGATTCGTGGCACGTCCACAGTATTACAGCAGAGATTACTATCGAACAATCGAATCAAAAATAAAAAATCTCATTGTTGTACTAACACGTAGCGGCTTCGCCCGGCCAGCGCGGCACGCCGGCGGGCGCGCGGGCGGCGCGGCGGGCGGCGCGCGGGCGTGCCGCGGGGTTATGTATTTATTGCTAGATGTTAAGTGCTAAATGTGTTGTGTACTGCGTCGAGTTGTTACATGCGATGTTTATAGAAATGCAAATCATGGAATGTAGTATGTAGCGCGCGACGCACGGCTTTGCATACGAACATTTCTATAGTCTATGCTTTTATATTTTAAGTAAAATTATAAAAAAACTGTAACAAAAATGTATTTTAAAAGCATAGCCTCGCTGTAGCCTTTAAAAAGCAAAATTATATTTTATAAATTCCCCTTGTAGAGGAATTTTCTCACATATAATTGCTATAAGACAGGTAGCGCCCTCTAGAAGATACGCGAGGCATGTAAAGTGAGGGTATTTCTATAAACACTGCGCTTAGTGAATGTGCTATGTGAATGTCGCACTGCTCACGTAGGGGCCGTATCCTCTGGGACTCCCCGCTATTGATACTGACATGTATAGGATATCAACAGTTTTAATTCCAAGTTGAAAGCGGACTCACAGCAAATTGTTCAACATAAATATAAACCTTAAGACTAAAATATAGTCTAACGCAAATGTATGTGACGGCATTAAATGCAGAGAGTTGCTGAGGATCGCTCCACAAGACTATTATTACGCTCTAGATATTAATGTTGTCTGTATTGTCGTGAACCGTGCTTATCGGCCGTACTGGTGTCAAACAAAGCCAGGAGACAATCTTTGCTACATCTATTTACAAATTCTTTAGAGCCCTGTCGTTGGGCGCTCAGCGCGGCCGAGAAGTACTTATTTTATGACACTAGTGCGTCTAAATTGTTGTCACAATGTTTGTCTATTTATTGTACTCGATCGTATACGTTGGCTTGTCAGTGTTTCGTGTAAATGTATCTATTCTAATTATTTTTTATCCGAATACCCTCGGTATTCTGTTATAAATCTTATATTTTATCTTAGTTCACATAGACGTAATGGGATCGGACATGCGTTCATTAAATTTTATGAGGATTAAATTGCAACATTCAAAATCTTTTTTTTTTAATGTCATTTGGTTAGTTTGATTCCGCCGCGGGCTGTCGCCGATCCGATTGAGATTCTCATTAATATTAGAACAACGATTTTCGAATCAAGTAGTCGTGACGTCAGCATGTGTTCGATGTGTTCACGTGTAAGTGGTAGTTTTGCTAGTACGTCATAATAGTATATAATGCTAGGGATTATCGTTACTCGGCTAGTGTCTATGTATCTGTAATGTCGTTCGGCTCGCGGGCGCGGTGTCCCAGTGCGCGCGCGGCGCTGGGCGAGGCGTCGGCCCCGATCGATGCAATGCTCTTTTATACATGTTCATAAGTCGATTTGTATTGTGATTATTCTATAATAATGTTAACATTCTGAAGACATCCAATCCATTCGTTTTTATTCCACAATCATTCATCCGTTTGAAGTCTGAAGCGATATAGTATATTTTTTCTATATACACTAGAAGGTCATAATAATTAATGTCGTAAGATGACGTATAATATGCGTCGTGGCCCCTTTACATGAAACGGGGAATATACGTAATAACCTGCATCGATGTAAGGTCGTTACTACAGGGGTCTTTTTTATTTCATCCCTTGATAATTAAAGAGCGCACTCTACTTGGAACAACGCAGAGAATCTCACACGCAGCATCTCCTGCAGGATATAGGCACCTGTGCTTACTTTTTATTATTCAGGGATAAGCTACAACGGAGAGCAGAGCACGAGAACAATATTCTAATATGCATATTGCCCGTTTACAACGCCACCAAGTTTCCAGCAGTTTTATTATTTTTATTTAATGTTAGAAACCAATGCAGGTAACAGTAAGGGGCCCGTTAGCGAGCGCCCGCCAGCTCCGCACCCCCTGTACTAGTTGATTTCCTTTATATCAATACGAGTCCACGTTTTACTTAGAACTTTCGTGTAGACTAGACGGCGCCTTCGTCTACATTTTTATATCTTCAGTGTCAAGTTTTGTAAGAGAATAGATTTTTATAAGCAATAGTTGCCTATGATATGTATATTATTGTGTTTATGTATGAATAGATTTGTTTTTTCTCTAAATAAAATTTAATGTAGGCGTACGCGGCCCCGTGTGCACGGCCCCGGGCCCGCGGTCTCGGGTGCACGGTCCTGGGTGCACGGCCCCGGACGCGCGGCCACGGGCGCGCGGCCGCACAGATCGCAGTCAAATTTTAACTTACAAAATTTTGAAACTCAAAATAAAGTCGATGAATACAAGCGTAGTTACTATATATTTGAACTGTATTCGGCTCACGCATATTTTTTTCTTATATTTTTGATATAAGTATGATAGAGGATAGGATGTTTTGCAATCAGATTTTATTATTGAACAATATTAAACGTGGGGGAAAGGAATTTTCATATAAGTGTAACATTGTATTTCCTCCCCGGCGCGCCGGCACCGCGCCCGTAGGTCAGTGTTTAGTTTCGGAATATCGATCTGTATGTACGCGATGTATAACCGGGCACCAACACTTTATACTGGAAAGATAAGCAAGAAATATACGAATTTGCAAAATAAATGTTTGTCTCATTACTCGTCTGCCCCGTATGGTTCTTCTGCAAGTGAAATATATACATTAATAATTAAATCTATATGCGACCACATCGCGCCGTCGCGTCAGAGCATCGAGATAATGTTTCTAATTGTACAAGTAATCAATTGCTATAATAAAAACTCGTTAATTAAAAAGTTAGAATTTTTAACAATCTGTAACAGGAGAGCCGGCTCTTATTGAATATGAGTACACAATATCTAATAATAATTCGGAATCAAGTTCTCTGGCCGCCAAGGTTAGTTCGGACTGACGCACGAGGTCAGAGCTTTACATCGAGATGAATGATCCTATTTTTTCGCCAATGTCGATGGAGGCGAGGGGGCGAGCGAGGCGTCACCGCGCGAGCGTGTCGTACATGAATCCATACCTGATTCCGCAGGCGTTCTTGACGCTGATCCGCGGCATGTCGCAGCAGAAGGGCTCGCGCGCCTCCCCCGCGCCGCCCGCGCGCCGCCGCGCCTGCGCGCCGCCCTGCTGCGCGCTCCTCTAGCGGCCGCCGCCGCCCGCCGAGAGGCGCGCCTCGCGTTGCACGTCCCTACGTTATTAGCGAAACGAATACGGGTCCGCTCCGAGCTGCGCCAGGAGCCATCGCAGTTACGAAAGTTTCACGTATTCCAGTTTGATAACCATGCAAAATGGAGCGCTAGGTTTTATTGCAATTTGTTTGGACGAGCTTAGCTTTAGCGAGCCCCTCGCTTGTGAAAGTAAACTGCAATAATGTTATTGACATTCCACGTGCTTAGATCGGCAGCTGCCGCAGTCCTCGCGGTTGGAACGAGCCGCTTCGAGTGTACCTTCTGAAATAGCAAAATATCGTTATGTGAGAAAAGAAACGAACGAGCGCGCAGGCCGCCCTCCGCGGGGGACACCGACACCTACCCTCGAACCGGATCAAAATTCTATCTGAGGTCAGATGCGTTACTCCTGCGGACAGAGGTCGCTTCACTGCAATACCTGCTACACCCGACAGCCACACCTCTCTCTCCAACCGAAACACGAGACTCGCTTCTCGGCGGTTTACGACGGCATTAAAGAAATCTGCTCAAAATTCTATCGTACATGTAATAACGTCACTGCAGCAATCTGAAGAGTGTAGCTGACAGGACGCTGGCACGTGGATCAGTCCAATGTGGTCAAGAGGGGCACTGCGCGTGACCGACTCGGGCCAGGGATCTGGTGTCACTATGGTTGGTTTCAAATGTGGCCGCGTTGCAGTGTCCTGTTTGATTGCTATGAAATTAGTTCAAATAAAATGTCGTATATAAGATGCGCGCCGGCCGGCGGTCGATTTGCCACAGGTGCCACTAGTACAATTTGACCAATTTTTTATCTATATTTTCCACTGCCGATACTACTTTATATTTATAATATTACGTTTAAGTATAAGTATTTTTATATATCGGTGTAAGTGTTGCTAAGCTCAAATATTTTGTACATTCATTTTTTTTCATTTCTCATATTTTGAACTCGGAGGTGTTATTTGTTCGAGCGAACAAGTCGTCAAGTGTAATGCGTACTGTTTCCAACAGCTCTGCTTACGATGTGAAATTTAAATTTAAATAATAAATTACAATAAATGTTGAATACTTTTTATTGTTGCCGGACCGACCCCCAAGCTTATGTCGCAACGCTTGTAACCGTGAGCTCGATCGGACCTTCAAAGTGGCATATTAACAGTACGAGTCTATTCGATTAAAATTACGTAAATATTCACTTTATATTATAAGTGCCTGGCTCAAATAAAGCACGAAATAAAACAATGTACATACGGAGCGAGCAGTTTTATTTATTCATTGACATACAAATTTACAAATAAAATTACACACCACTCAGTCTATAAAACAGCCATAGAATTATTTATTACGTTAAAATAAACAATCGTCGAGCCGCGCGGCCCACGCTGCCGGTATAGACAGTACCGTACAAGCTACCGCGGCGCCAAGTTACATCAATATCTGTTCAATGATTGCACTCTTATGCAATATTATGTGAACTGACTTTGCTTTTTTAAAATATTATTATGTATATAAATATAGATTTATATTACACGATGCGACGCATACACAGATACACAGAATGTCTATGTAAATTTATTCAAAATTTAATTCATTAATGTACATGCAATACACGAGGAGTCGGCGTGGTCAGTTATTTCATTTATTTTGTTCTATACAATGAAATATACACATAAGTTTCGCTTCCGACTGCTGAGCGCCGTTGGACCCACATTGTTATTAATAACACACATTATTCACTTCACTTTCACTTTCCGGTTTCGATTCGGTAAGCGACTCCGCGGTTGGACATCGTTGTCATTTTAGTGTTACAAAGTTTGGACACCATGCGGCCGCGCCCGGCGGCGGTCAGGCCAGCTGGCAGTGGTGGCCGCAGCCGGCCGGGCACAGCTGGTGCGCCTCCATCCAGCGCCGCATGTGGTGCAGGTGGCCGCCGTGCGAGCAGCCCTGGCACCACGCGTACAGCCCGCGCACCACCTGCGGCCGCCACCGATTGTTACTCGACGGATAACGAGACGCTC
>DWKL01002028.1:0-13398 GCA_018249415.1 Phareas burnsi | reverse complement strand
ACGACATCTTGTTGGTAACTGTCCGCGCGTCACGACATCTTGTTGGTAACTGTCCGCGCGTCACGACATCTTGTTGGTAACTGTCCGCGCGTCACGACATCTTGTTGGCAAATGTTCTAAGACATGCTGATACGTACCCACAGTCTATATTTTAAGAATATGAAAGGATTTCAATTTGCTATCTTAAAATCGTGGTTGTTTTATATTTTTAATAACACTTTAGCTTCTTCCATCTTTATTAAAATTCTGAAATTTGCCACTTGTGAAGTCGATATGGTCTTGTCTGTTTTTGTGAAATAAACAGCATTCTATGTTCCCTATGTACAACTATTATGTTATACAAAACAAAGCCGTCAATGAAACTCTATATATCAATGATATGACAAGTAATGTTTTTTTCAAACCACATTGTAATTCTCCAAACATCCCGTTGTTATACTTCATAAGCTAAATAAATATAAAACTTTTAAATTAACCCTTTGTTGAAGCAGGAAAAGCAGTTGGGCTGCCCGACAGTGGAACGAATGGTCGCCACCCCTCGCACGAGACCGCAACACTTGGCCATGCGCCAGCGGAGTAATCAACTATTGTCAATGGTTTTACGGAACCGTTTCTCTCTTAAATCAAATTTTGTCTTAACTAAACACTGTAGGCTACGGACATTTATAATGTACCGCGAACGGGGCTTAGAATTTGTTATTTCTATTTAGTGATACTTTCTCTATAGTTCTTCATCTCCATGCTATATCGATCGTGTGGCCACCCCATATATCGATCCCCTCTAACCTTGGCAGTGAGCGAGGACGCCTATTTATACGCGGGGGGAGTGGGGGCGGGAGGAGAGGATGGGGAGTGCAGGGCGGCACCTTGCACAAAAATCTCCCACAGTTTCAGCTTCAATGTTTCAGTTTTATGGTAAGGAAATAAGATCGAAAATCAATCGACTAAAGTGCCATCATGAGATGTACGCACTGTTTTACTTTTACCTCCCCCCACCCCCCGCGTAGGTAATGGATTGAATCATTTCTGCTTTATATCATAGATTTTATAAGTGTTATGAGTTTTATAACAATGGATGTGTAGATTTGTAAGGCAGTTGTCGAAAGGCGCGTGTGACTAATCAAGCATTTTCTACCATCTTGGGGTACATTAAATTAAATTTTGTACTGCATGCGACACTGTAGGATTCGAGAAACAGTATAAAGTAATAAAGGTAACGGATAGTTTTATTGTACTTCGTCGAACGTGGAACTATAGTTCATCCGAGGAGGTACCTCCGCCGCCATAATAATCCGCCATGAAGGATTTTTTGTGTTTAGGAAAAGTGCGTTTGCCAAACACACTTAAAACGAGGCGACCATCTTAGTCATTAGCAGTAGTAAAATCTACGTACGCTCTTAAATAGGACTTCAGTCCTTTTTGAGGTTACATATGAGTGACCATGATGCGGTGACCACTTAAAATCAGGTGGTCTGTACGCTCGTTTGCTACTATTTCAACATAAAAACTTCAACACAACCATTCTATATTTACCACGGTAACCAGCGTTTTTTGTGATGTTATGGAAACAGCTAACGAGTGTGCAACCAACGTAATGCCACGAATATGATTACATTACATTACATTACTTCGAGAGGTGATACAACTGTAGTTCATCCGGGGAAGTACGACCGCCGTCCTTATAGTCTGCGGTGAAACAATTTTTATGTTTCGGTTGGAGGGGTACGGTTGCCGGGCACACTTGCAGCGAGGCGACCATCTTAGTCCTCAGGGGTAGTGATGCATCTATGTACGACCTCAGACAGAACTTCAGTTTTGTTTGGGGTTAAATGTAGGTGTCCATAGGTTGCAGCGACCACTTAACATCTGCTTGGTGGTGGCTTGCACGCTCGTTTGCTACACTACGAACATAAAGAAAAACGTTGCTGTAGAGAGTAATTACAATTAAATTATTCAATTGATACAACATTATAACAGTCTGCTGCAGCAGCGAGCCCACTTCGGATCTAGCACACTTATGTAAGGCACGAAAAGAATAAATAAATAAACACATAACACGATCGACGCCAGGGGCTAAGGGGAATGCGTCAGAGAATCGGTCATTTTGACTTTATACATGCCGCGCACTCTTTAATAAAAGAGTTTTGTCAAAAATTGCAAAATGGTATAATTATTATTTTCCTTTTATTATACTTTTATTCAAAGGTTGAATAGAAGATTCTTATTCTTTCTTCTTCTTATTCTACTTCTCTTTTTAAATTACTTAATTATAAGTCAAATATTTTGTCAGCTAATTATATCCAATTTTCGCACAAACATCCCGCATGACCATCGAATGTTTGGATACCTCAGGACCAGCTTGGTTTTGAGATATCTGTTACTTGTCGACGTCCTAACACAGTAGCCACTTCCTCAGGAGCGATATCATAGTTTCAGGTGACTTGAACTGGAGGGGCTACGCTGCAGATATTTCCACTTGAGCGGTAACATCTAAGGGAGTGAACACATTAGTGAAGTTTCTCCGAGCAATAAAATATTGAATAGAGGCAGCAGCCCAACGAGAGCGGTTAAACCCTAAACCCACAGCGGTTTCTTTAATCCTGGTTGAACGCTGCGCATTAGTGGAACGAGTGGCTTTAGTTGCTCCAATGCCAAGTCGGAGTTAATGTTCAAAAATCGTTAGAATTTCCCACGCATGAATTTTCGTTTACAAAGCAAAAGTAAGGCTAACCAAATCGATAACAAATAAATAATGTATTTTTTTTATGTAGAAGACCTACTAAAAAGCCTAGCTTAGGCCTTCTAAAAAAAATACATACAAGGCCTATTTTAGTTTGAAAAAGATTTCTAACCTGGAAATTACACTTAAGATTTTTATTGTAATTTAAACTGACCAGTATTTTGAAAAGGAAATTTTATGCTTAACTTTACACACATCTTACATGTTCTCATAGCGGTACCCGCTTACCATCAGGTGTACTGTATACACTGCATATTCATAGTTTATATGTGAAGTGTGCAGTCTACTTGATAACGTAGGAAAAACATCTAAATTTATGATTGCAACTCGTATTATATATAACAGCAAAGGTGGTTTGACTTCTGCAACTATGTGTAATCAGTATGCATCATGCCACAAGATGTCGCCAGCCAAGCCAAGCCAAGTGGACGTATCAGTAAAAGCCATAGTCAGACATTTCCGCATGCGTTCGATTATTATTAAAAAAAAATATCGTAACGCCTTTAGTCTTACTTCTTTTTTACTTCTTTACCCATATTAAAAATAAAACTAAAATGTGTACACGCCTTAAGGATCGCACGGCGCCGCATTGTGGCCACTTCAGACTCGCTCGTCTTGCAGATTGCAGAGATTGTCTAGTCTAGGCCTTAAATAGAAGTAACTCAGCTGGTGTTACGGCAGAGTTTGCTCGCAAACTTCACAGGCACTCCTGAGAGCGTCGTATTCTGAAATGTTAGTTAAAATTAAGTATTCAGAGAGTTCCTTTTTTGTTTTATTTTGTGACTATTTATTTGTGTCACATGATCACGATTTACCCATCACCACTCTGCGGTTAGGTATAGAGCTTTCTTAGGACCAGCAAGATAAGCTCACGTTAGTCGAATTCTTGTTGGTGGAGTTCACTTATACTTGAGACAGTTGTGAGGAAGGCATGTCATGGCAGTCAAGCATGAAGGTTGCCTTTCGATGTTTTTTTGCAGTCAGCGTATGGTCATGAATCATTTCTGATACGCAGATGACCGCGAACAATAAGAGGTTTGGGTTCTAACTCTGGCACCATCGTGGGTTCTAACCCGGGAATCATTAGACTTATGATAAATTGGTACTTTTTCTTGGCCGTTGTCGATTTTTGAGTTTTACCATTAAGTTATGACCGCTTTGTTGTGAGTTACGTGGCAATGCATTCTAAGCAAGGCTTATTCCAGTAACGAGCTATTAATAATTTACGCAACAAATTAAATTTTCTGCGTGATGTTTATTGCCCGTTTATGCCGCTCCTGCGCGGGCCGGTTTATCGTGAAAGCCATTAAACACTCCATCAGATGCAACATTAACTGACATAAACTGCCGCAAACTGCACACAATTCTGCAATGATGTTTATATTCGCTCTCTGTAAGTGTTTTGTTTTTATAAATATTGGTTTAGCTTAGAGAGTATGCTGTATGTGACCTTTTTTTATGACAGATGTCTTTAACCCTAAATTAACTTATAGTTTCACTGGAACTATACAGCCTGTCAGTATGTTATAGGGTCGTTCATATACATGCATAACACTCATTATAAAATTTATAACACATTATATGTCATTGTGAAAGATACAAATTGATTTGAATTTAACACCTTTTAAGTGTACAAAGTTACACTTTTTAAGTACCGAACAGATGTTAAGTGCCTATTGCAGCCTATGAGCACCTGTAACTCTTGCTAATCAGAGCAGGGATCGTTCTAGAGGTCACAGAAGTAACCACGAAGACGGATGGAATACATAAAAAATTCTGCTTTATACGCAACATAGCGGGTCAACTGTACCTGTGTAGTACTAAAAGGTCAAAACATTTAAGATGTACGCACCACCTTTAACATCTGACTTCATGAAGTACAAATTGCTCACAGGTTTGGGGTTCGCGTCATCGACAATTAACAAACCCAGTACCAGGATGATGAAGTACAAATCCTTCAACTTGCCAGTTCCGCTTAACATCTCCGACAACGACCTGAAGGTGACAGACTTAACCAGCTTCGTGCGCCACTATAAGAACAGTAGTCAATCCGCGCTTCGGCAATTCATTGACCCTAATGAAACCGAACTGAAAGTGAAGATATTCGATTTGATGAAGCAATCGATATACGCTGCGCAGGACAGAGTTAAGCATCTGGAGAAGATCTTGGACAAATATACAGCAGATGTCACGTTTCGCATCGGCTTCATCTTCTCGAAACTGGACCAGCTATTAGAGGACCTGAAGAGGATCTACACGATAGCGGTGAGCGAGAAGGAGCAAAGGAACAGGTACCAAATCATCTACTACCAGCACACCGCCAAGAAGAACATCGACATCACGTACATCGTAGAATACCTGATCACGTACCACACCCGCATTTATAAGACCGCCCAAAGCTTAAGCTTGAACCCAAACGAAAATACACATCTTCACATGGATTTTAATTAATTGCTCCACTGTTGAGGAACACTTAATTGACATCTGTCACGATGTTCATATTGTGGCATTATATCTATGGAGAATCACAAGCAAGAACTATACGATTTTTATATGATATGAGTAATCATAGGTTTCTGCTCGATAACTAGTAAAGGGATATATTTCACATATAAATCGTCTCTACAAATTTCATTATAAAGTAAGCGAAATTAAAATATGATATTGAAGGTGCTTCGTGGTTTGAATGTGAAGATAACAACTTGATAAATATTCTGCCTTAAAAAAGCAGTGTAAAGTCCTTGTTTAGAAAGGCATAGCAGACATATTAATATCAGGCGTTTCATCTTCGGAATAAGAATTCGCAAGAACGTTTCCGTGATCGACCTCAGGTAGGACTCCTATCCTGCTAGGACACGAGTGCAGAGGTCCAGGGACGGCTACATGCTCGTGTGCTGCTTCTTTTATAAAACAAGTGATTTATAGTTTAGATTTGCTTGCAAGGTTAACGATAATTTCCCAACATTTCCCAACTCATCGCGAGGCAGTTCCTTGTTGGAAATGGGACTGTTCCGAGTGGCAACAGCGGGTGGCGCGGTGTCACGTTGCACGGAAAACGTGACGCGACCTCTTGCGTCCGATCGCTATCGGGTTACGCCTCATTCCTGTTCACAGCTATTTTACCTATGGAAAAACGTATCAATGTTTTTACGGCCAGCAGTACATTTTCCTCTGCTGGGTGTGGGTCTCCTTATAATTAAGAGAGGTCCCGCCATCACGTGGCCCTAGTGCCCTATAGAAAGTCGTACTTTATATTCAACTTAATGAGTGTATTTATATTAAGGTTTTTAGAAGTAGGTATTCTACCATAATATAACTAACAGATGAAAGTGTTTTTCTTAAAACAATTTGCATACTATATAAGTCCGTAGCAACGAAAGCCTCATTATTTATCCAGGGAGCGGAAAGCTACAATATTCGACGTCATAAAGACCGCCAATGATAAACACCGCAACAAGGAACCTTATTCATTCACTGGTGTTGCAACTGTCCATAAACACCAGTAACAACTTATCAGAAAGGACATCTAATGATTTCTTACGACCTGTTTATCCCGGGTTTAGTTAAAAAACAAAAAATAGCGAAAAAAAATATCTTTAAAGAACCTTGAAAGTTTAGCATCCACTGTGAGCTGATTTCAAAAAATAATGCTTTTTTATGTTTTGATGAGTAGCAAACGAGTCTACAGGACACCTGTTGTTAAGTGGCCACTACAGCCTATGGACAGCCATATGGAACCTCAAACAAGACTCAAGTTCTATCGGAGATCGTACGTGGATACGTCATCACTCCTGAGGACTAAGATGGTCGCCTCGCAGTATGTGTTCCCGGCAACCGCACCTCTACAACTGAAAGAAAAAAATTGCTTCACAGCGGATTATGAGGGCGGCGGTTGTACTTCCCCGGACAAACTATAGTACTACCACCTATCGAATATAAATAATAATACTAAATCGTTTTAATGGATATCTTGGATGTCAGTTCAATATGTATGAGATGATATTGATGTCTCTAACATCACGCATAAATCAATCCATGAAGAATTTATTTGTGTCAGAAACTGAAATCTGGGATTCTAATGTGTTATATAATGGCGATAATACCAGGTCGGAGAAATGGAAAACAGGTTACTATCTTCCTCACAAGTATAAAACTCTAATAGAATGTTTAAGGCAATTCCGTCTTAAGTCCACGGCACTGTGCGGTAATATAGCATGTATTACAGCGATGGAAGGGTGTGTGACGGGTGTCAAGGTGTTCCGAGGTGGTTTTGAGGGACCACTATTAGAATTTCAAGGAGTGCTAACATTATGTAAGCGGAATGTCGATGAGATCGCCGACACGTGGGCCTTAGGGCGCTGGCACATCTTGCGCGATCATTGTTTAAGCTTTAGTTTGTTTAGAATTTGATATTATGTTCTTTGTTGGACAACTCAGCTCCTTGCTTCAGTTTAAGACATTATATAGCTCTAACAGCTTCTATCAGGTTTCCTAAGTATTTATGAAATGTATAGCGGGCAATTTAATTCATTAATGAGTTACTGTATAAAATTATGTATTATAAAATAAAACATTAAATATGATAAGAGAACGTGTAGTCCGATGTAACTTTGGATTCATTTTAATTAATTAAAGTAAGATCGTAATTAAATTGTATTATATTAACCTACTAGAAAAGTTTAATTGGAAATAAGTTATGCCATTTTGCTTATATAAAGTGTGATTTGTGTGGTTATAAAATGTATTACTTCTGAGGTTAAAATAATTCGGGGAAGAATCAGTTCTAATTAAACATAATCAATATATTGAAAAAACATTAAACATGACTTTAATTAGTTTTTTCAATGTATTGTATGCGTCAATATATTATTCAATCGATCGATTTGGTTTGATAATTATAGATGGCGTTGATCCAAAAAATCGCAGTTTAAAAGTCTCGATGATTTGAGCGCATTTAATAAAATGTTTCCACGCAAGTTCGTTTGGGACGACACCCTAACGCGCCAAGATCATGAGCCTTCGCATGTGACCTCCGCCAGAGCTTTTATTTATTTGGCTATTTTCACACTCGCCGCTCGTGCAACCCATTTGTGGGATTACACAACGCGTTTACATTTAACCTTATCTGTGATTCCGAAAAGTATAAGTGAAGTATAAGTAAGATTTTTGTTTAAATAAATTTGCTACTTAAATTAGTATATGTTTGCAATTTATTTGTTACACCGCTAGGCACGGATGTGTCCTCGCAGCTGGGGGAGGCTTGGAGCATGCTCCACTACGCTGCTACCCCAGATTGATGAAATGGATGATTTCAAGCCGCATGTAAGGTAGCCGACAAGGTAATAGATGGGGTTTTAATACATGTTGAAAAAAGCATATGTGAATGTGGAACTTGTAATTCGACGACCCGCGCGGCGCAGCGGTTGCCTTATCGCTGTGACACACGAGGATTCCGCTTTCGATTCCCGGCCAAGCAGACATCTAAATGTTTTCGTATATATGTCCATGGGACCCACGACAAAGGATTTATTAATGCGAGGCTAAGAGGGTAGAAAGCGTTATTTATTTGTTAATATCGTACATATGTTCTCTGGAGATTTGGTTACAATTTTATTGTGATTCATTTCATGCTTCAGTCGATTCTGTCTCCAAAAGCATTCAGCTAAATTTGACTCCCGCACAAATCTAAAAAAAAATCCGAAATATTGACGAAAATGAAATAGTCAATTTGTTATTTCAATGCGCACACATGCCCGGCATATTAATTTAAATGTAGAAATCTAGGAATTTTTGGATTAAAACTTAACCTGAGTTATTTTAATTTTTGTATCGTTGCGGGAAAACTCCTGTTCAATATTCTAAATATGGTAGAGCTGTTTATGGTTTGACTGCGATGGAAAACTGTGTTTTGATCGAATAGTGTGAGGGATACATAGGAGGAGAGGTATTACGAGTTTCGACTTACTCCTCAAGTGCAGCGATGCGTTTATGGTAGACCATAGGTGGGAGGCCTGTTTTATTTGGCATGGGTTACGGATGTACGTGGGCGGCAGCGTCTACTTAACATCAGGTGGGCTACGTGCTTTTCTGTTACTTTCATTACACATAACTTCGACAAATCCGGTTTGAAAAATCGATTTGGTAAGCCGGAATCTTACCAAACTATTACGGCTTTAGGCAAAGTTCTTGATACAAGTAACGTTTTTCAGTTCAATGTGAAAACCATGTATAAAAATTTTCCTCACATTGAAAATAATGTGAGAGTTTGAGTATTACAGACCGATTAAAATATATTTATGGACCCCCGCCTTATCGAATACCTAATGACTCGAAAAGTAGCCGTTTATATTTATTTTTACACCGACCATAAATATTACAATGTAAGCCTTTGTTTAAATATAGCATTGGAACCAACCGACTTGGACTTCGATAATTTTCCGTTATTATTTTCAAAAGGTCAAAGACATTTCGTTGAATACTCTATTTATATGACGACCCGCGTGGCGCAACGGTCGCCATACCGGCCTGACACGCAGAGTGTTCCGACTTCAATTCCTGACAGGCACGTATCTTAATGACAAATTTAGATTTCTGTTATGGGTCTGGGTGTTTGTATCCAACGATACAACGAGTGTGGCTTTGAGCATAGAAACTGTTATGTAAAATACATTTTAAAGTAGTAGAACTATAACTCGTCCGGGGGGTTGCGATCGCGGCTTGACAAGCAGCCACGAAGCAACTCTTGGGTCTAGATTGAGGTGAGTGTACCCAACTTGCAGCGAAACGATCATCTTAGTCCTCAAGAGTTGTGACGTATCTACGTACGATCTCATATAGGACCTCAACCCTGTTTAAGGTCAGAGATAGATGTTCATGAGCTACAGTGACCACTTAACATCAGGTGGCACACTCCAAACATAAAAATATATATATCTTAAAATTATTAGTGTACGATCAAAGATATTAACGTAACAGTCACGGTAAATCGATATTCCCCGACTATATAATGTAATTACACAACGCCGTGCAAAACATTGCCTGTCCAGCTGAATGCTCTGATTGGTATGCAAATTATATTCATGCATTGAAACGCCTGTCTCGCAAACAAAGCGCCCAGGAATCGAACCCGCTACCAAACTGTCAAACCCACGTCATACCACTCACAACCCATTAACTTCCATTAAGTGTACAGTGTGTTGGGCTGTACCGGGTGTAGGGATTCCATGGTTTAATAAATTTTGCGGTCAGTTGATTATACATACCTTCGGACACTTGGTATCACGTAGACCTACGTTATTTCACGATATAACTATTATGTTTTGGATCGACACACTTTGCCTAGATTCCTTCTCATCGCATTATAGAGAGAAATTCTTTTGTTTTCAAGTAAATACTCAAAATGGTTATAATTACAACTCCACATTAGGATTTCCTGTGTTGTGGGTGCCATGGAAACATAAAGACAAATACAAATAGCCAAGTACAAAAAAGTATTCAGATGTCTGTCTGTGTGGGGATCAACCTGGAACATTACAAGGCAGATAGGCATAATATCTGTCGCTACATGTTTAATTGATAGCTTATAAAATATATTATTATGATATCTCTAGTGGTGGACGGTTAATCATACCGATCTGACACGTAGGGGCTTCCAAGTGTGATTCCCGTCCAGACAGACATCTAGATGATGTGTATCCTGGATACTCGTCTTTGTACGTGTCCATGGAACGTATATCACAGGGAATCCTATTGTAGGGGTGCGTAGAAAGTGTCACAAACTGTCAATGCACTACTTGCGGCATTTTGCCCACAACGGCGTGGGTTGAATAAATCAATTGCATAGATGCCGTTCGTGCATCGTCGGGTCCGATGGAGGTTTCCATAATTAATACGATTCACAATAGTAACCGCTCCCCTTGAGGGAGTCAAGATTGTCCACGCTTTGTCTTAGGATATGGTCCCTATAAACCCTTGCAGCTATTAATTTATTATGTTGTAAATTGTATAAATCATAATATAATCCATCTAATCCGTCATCAAATGACTCAAAGTAATGTTGTTATTGATATTCATAGCTAAATTTATCAGCCTGTCACGAATTACATTTTGAATTAAATAAAATTATGTAATACTTTATAACTTTAGGAAATTTGTGTTTCTATTGATATTATGTTACTAGATCATATATTATTTTACACTTATTTATTATATTTATAAAATTGTCCATAATTATGTCGAATATGGAGTGGACCATTAGCTACAACAAATATAGCGAAGGTATAGGAGAGATGGAAAAGGAACGAGTAGAAAGATACAAAAATAAGATAAATGAAGCACCGCTAATTGTTATTAATCAAAAATCGTCATCTCACCGACAGTACTCCGACTCACACGATTATATAAAAGTAGTTCAATGCGAGTAGATGTTGTATAATAAAACCAACAATGTAAATATTAATATATCTGTTAACGGCGGGCAAGTTCCGTGGCTTTATCCACAAATTTATGGTGTGTGTGGCGCGCGTTATACAGGAAGCACACAGCGGGGCCGCCTGGTACAGAGGGGATGTGTAGGGCAATGCTGCAGAAATTACATATGAAAGAATGATTATTAAATGAAATGGTGCATGTTTTACTAATCAATATAATTATAAAATTAATATAAAACTTATATTAATTTTATTTTATTTGAATAAGTTTTCTGTATTACAACTGAAGCCAAGAAGGATTTCAATAATAATTTTAATATTTGGCATAGTGTTCCCATAGTGTTCAGCCGCTTTTGTTAATTCAGAAAGCAATAACTTAACTTTATATTATTCATTGTATTAAATCAAATTTCGTCATTCGATACGTCGCTTATGACGATTTTCCACTACGAGATCGATAGGGGAACCTGGCGCTCTCCGGAAACAGCCGATGATTCACGACCGCCCGGTAATGACGGCGCGTGGCCTGTTATTTACGGCGCAATCCTTGTCTCCCTACACGATATCCGATATGTAATAAAGTGGCGATTGATAATATTTATATCTTTGTTTTTGCTATTGACTTAGGCCGCGACAATAATACCCCTTACTTGTAGGATTATATCCAAGGGACTTTCGTTCATAAATATCTTGCAATACGTAGTAATTTGGTGCGTAGTATCCAGGGGGTTTTATTACAGAAACTATGCGGTCTCTCGTACAAAGTGAAAGATCGTAGTACATTTGGACTGTAACAATTTGTAAGCGGTCAGGGCTGGCCGTATATTGTCCGATCGATAGATGGGACTTGCCAATACTTGCTGTGCTTCCTCATTTATTGACCTCAGTGGTGCGCTAGTTATATTGCAGTCCCAGACGGTATTCATAAGCTTTTGTATTTTACAGATATCTAATTAGTAAGAAAATATATATTTATGACATTACTACAAAAGAAAATCCGTATGTTTGTTTATCGGCTTTTGTGCTATTAGACTTCTTAGTTGGTAGCATTCAAATCTCCTAATTAGGACACAGGGGTGTGAATTAAGCGATTTTCTGCTGTGTAATTTAGGTTATCAGTGTTGGTCGCCAGGCGTGCTTTCGTGCCCTTATCTTCTCCAATAGTTGTCAGACCTCCGAAGGTGTGATTCGAGCTATCCGACCAAAACCTACTTTTGCCTGTTGTTTTTGAGAGCTAAATCATCTTAGCAAATTCTGTCACGTAGCGAAATACTTAACATATCTGTCTCTTTTTACGTAACGGAAAGAGCAAACAAGCGTCCAATCCCCCTAAATTAGAATGCCTCATATTAGAGTCTCTCCCTTATCACTGTACTGTAAAACTGCCGATCTGGTTCAAATATTTACAGGTACAATAAATACTCACCCCCAATACGACGACTGCCTCGAAGGACCACCGGCTACTTCTTTTACACTAACGATGTAGAGGGCGTCACAGTACTAAATGCGGCAGTATGCATAATTATAGGGAACAACCCCCATTATTTGTTTAAATAACTGTTTGCCACTTGGCATGTTATCCTCAAGCGTTAGTCAACATTATCCGCTGCTGGCAGGGTACTTACAATACAAACATGTTATTTCAACACGACTATTATTAGAAATTATTATTATTCGCTTTAATAATTTTATATATAGTGTTCCAACCGTAAACAGAACGATTGCTTTCAGATTTTACGATTTTCACAAGTTTCATAGCTTTCCCAAGAATTTGTTACGATTACACGTGCTCGAAGATCTAAAATATAGGAAAACATGTTATGGAGTGTGGGGCTCGAGTATCACGCTTTCATTTTATATGGAAAATATATTTAATATACATTACTTGTATGGGTAGAAATGCTGTTCTGTACTGACTTAAAAATACCCACGCGTGCTTCCAGCCCGCAGCCCGCACGGCGGCAAATGTTCATCCATAATATGAATCGTACACTATAAAATCATGAAGAGTTCCACTCGCCCATGTTTTGTTGTCGTGTTCATGAACTACTAATCCTAAGGGTCCGACCTCAAACAAAACTGAAGTTCTGTTTAAGGTTGTATATGGATGCGTCACTACTCCGGAGGACTAAGATGGTCGCCTTGCTATATGTGTCTGGCAACCGAACCTCTCCAACCGAAACACAACAACTGCTTTACGGCGGATTATGAGGGCGGCGGTGGTACTTC
>DWKL01002027.1:0-13399 GCA_018249415.1 Phareas burnsi | reverse complement strand
TCACACACCTTTGAGAACTTTGCAAAGAACTCACAGATGTGTAGGTTTCCTCACGATGTTTTCCTTCACCGTTAAAGTGAGTGATAATTAATTTCTAATACGCACACAACTTCGAAAAGTTAGAGGTGCGTGCGGGGTTCGAACCCCGGCCACTCAGCTTGAAAAGTCTGAATCTTAACCATTAGGCTATCACTGCTCGCTCGATTACGACTCTTCTGATATAAAGTAAATGTACTATAGGTATAAGGAGTTCCAACGTATAACAGTAGCAGGGGTAGTCGTACTTGTGATCGATTTTAGATAACAATCCTGTCCTATTTGTGGTCGGTTACAGATATGCATGTGCTGCAATGAGCACTTAACTTAATAGAATGATGTCATTTCATTTACCGTTGTTTTTTACACAACTCTAACGAGTTTGATGTTCCACTTCTTGTTGGGCAATAAAAACCATTTCGGTAACACGTTGTCGCCACGAAATTGTAGTCCCAATACCGTTGATGTCAGGCTGCCAAATTACCGACCCCCGCCCTAACAACTGTCCAACACCACTGCCATTATGGTCGATTGCTTTTAATAAACCTGTTATTATCATTATAATCTTGTAACGTTGATTAAATTAAAATCCTTATTCTGTGATAATCATATGGTTTGAATGTCTTGTAGCAACTCTTGTGGCTCAAATTAGCGATTGTAGTGTAAATCGGTATTTTTCTACTGCTTCCTAAAAATCCCATTGATTACTAAAGTGTAAATTATGTATCAACTAAAATTACACTTAAATACAAGTCACATAAAATGACTATATGTAGTTTTATTAGATTAAGATACTTTCTCTTCTTTTCTCTTGGAATACTTTCAGCTAACATGTAATTGAAAGCCACAAAACCATTAAGTATGAATCGAAAAATGCATGTTTTTACAGCTGGAATTAAAAAATATATATATTTTTATATGAAATTAGTGTCATTATAACAATTCTGCGTCAATCTATCTTGTGATATCAAGTTGACGTCTACGGCGTAGCGAGGAGACATGGGTGTCTCTAAGCTGCGTAGGCTGTTGGCAGCTGGTTCGAATCTACGAGTTGCCAGCGCTACGGATAAACCCGGCCGTTAGCACACACAGATGGTGAGATATGGGACCGAGTTCACCTTGGATTATGAAGTACACCTTAGCTTCATAGTAGGGTGACGATGCTAATATTTAGTAGCGCTACATTTACGAAGATATGTTAAAACTACTTCGCGATCTCGCTCGTTGATATACTGGGCGATAATGCTCAGTTTTGTGGTGTAACACGTGTCGATGGTCATACGTACCGATGTATGGCGGTTATATTCTTGTTTTTCTGCCTATGCATATGTCCTACGTGGGAGGAAGGGAGGTGCATAATACACGTCTTGAAAATATATACCATCATACATATTAGTCGCGGATTGTTACGAAGTAGTTTTATTTTAACTTTATAACATGGATTTCCGCAAAATAACGCCTGATACAATTAACAATTGACACGTGTAATATGTATCTTACATAATGACATATGAACCGTATATCAGCAGGTTCCATAATTAGTGAATATTTCTAACAATACCACCCATTTGACTGTTTTTCAGGCATTTTCGTAAGACAGGCATCATAAGTGTAATAAAAGTGTCTGTATGTACTGTACTGCAAATGTACACGAGTAAGCGCTATTTTAATATTTCATTTAAGTTTGTACGTAAAATAAATACTTCCTTAAAATAGTACTATCAACACTATTATTAAGTTCTATAATGAAGTATCATTACGTAATGAAGTATTGTAGTATTATCTAACGTAGTCAGTTGTTTAGTGCGTCTCGCTAAATATTATAAACTGTCTCCCTCTACTTTGATATTGTTATTCCAAGCTTGTAGTATATCAATCTAAATACGTGTTTAGATGCAGTCACATGTAAATGACGCGCAGACAATCTCGTATACATGTAAGTGTGAAACGGTAGCTATCAAGTGCACTGCGAATGCAAATCAAGCAGCCAGGTGTAACAGGAAGATAATGGGGCTTAGTGATCGTGTTCCATTTGATTATCACGAGCGAAGTAAAGGATATAATTCGGTAGTTTTTATGTAAGCAGTGATAGTCTAGTGGTTAAGATTTCGGCCTCTCACACTAGAGGTCCGGATTCTAACTCCACGCAACTCTGAAATTTCGAAGTTATGTGCGTATTAAAAATGAATTATCACTTGCTTTAACGGTGAAGGAAAACATCGTGAGGAAAGCTGCATGGGTGAGAGTTCCCTGTAAAGTTCTTGAAGGTGTGTGAAGCCTACCAATCCGCATTTGGCCAGCGTGGTGGACTATGGCTTAACCCTCCTCATTCAGAGAGGAGTGCCAGTAGTGGGACATTATTGGTTGATGATGACTTTTATGTCTCATCTTGAAGCTACGTAAGAACTAAATTATTAAAGTTCGGTTTTGGTATAGATTATGTGACTATATTTATCTGTCAAGTGGACAAATGTGCAGATTATTTCATAGCTTTTGATTATCGTGATACAACCCTTATTGGTAAAAAATTCGGAATTCTTATGTCGCATCTTAAAGCTACGTAAGAAATAATTCACCTACGTTTGGTTTTTAATATAAATTAATTAGTAATGTGGATTTGTCAACAGAGTAATGATGTGTGTTGTTGTGTCTGATTATTGTGACTTGAAACTTATTAGTAAGGTTAATATAATTCCTACTTCCAATGTTCTATATTAAAGCAGCGTAGTAATGAAATTCTTCACCTGGCTTCGGTTTGGTATATTTTAATGTTTTGTGTCTTTCTAGTGATCTTGATGCACAGGGAAATAGCAAAAGTAAGCTACAATGTATGGTTTGACTATTATTGCGCTTGGCCATGCGACATCATGGCCACGGTGGATATTGGTATTACACAGATATGCACTGCTGCCACCTTTATTCTGGAGATCCTCTGTTGTCTCCTATGATATTCACGGCAACAGAGGTTGGATGTTACTCGGGACCAACACCGTACGTTACCGCATACATTTAAGTGATTCATTTTACCTTGGGGATTTGTTGGCGCCTTTGAGATGTTAATTCACTATTTTCCTCTTTTTTTTATTAAATCGTGACTAAATTATTACTTTTAAGATGGATGTGTATTAATTCGATATACAATATTTTTTATTCAAATTAAAATACTGCAGCAAGGAAAATTATGGAGGAAGATGAACGGGTAAATTTGAGGCATTTTTTTTCTCCACAAGAAGTAAATTGAATCATTTGTTTAATGTAATTCGTCAGTAAAAGTACGTTTTCGCTGTGAACGTTTTTTTTCACAGGAATAGAGATAGTGAATTGTGGTACTCATAACATTTGAGGATTCTGTCAATTGTCCAATATGTTTTCTATTTTATAGATTTGGGCTAATATTTTGTTATGTATTTTATATAAGGATTCTGTTTATATAATTCATCAGTACTCGTACGTTTCCGCAGTGAGCATTTCTTTTACGGGAATAGAGGTAGTGTACCGTGGTACTGGTAACATTCGTGGATTCCCTGAACTATCCAATAAGTTTTCTATTTTGTAATATTAGGCTCATTTATTATATATAATATACGAGTATTTCGTTTATTTATTTCATCAGTATTTGTACGTTTTCGCAGGCAACATTTCCTTTACGAGAATAGAGATAGTGTATCGTGGTACTCGTAATGTTTGTGGTTTCGTCAACCGCCCGATACTTTTCCTATTTTGTAAATTTGACAAATCGCTAGGACAGGCCTACGTATCGATATCGTGATCTCGTCGCAGATATCGTAAACCGCCGAATCGGTAGCCCGTAACGTATAAATCACGGTATAGCAGCGCGCCTGTTTTCTGTATGTTCGTGGAGCTATTTTTGTTTGGCAGTTTCACCCGTTAGTTTTTCTATCAATATTTCTACGCGGCACAGGTATCTGGACTATGGTTAATAAGCGTCTGCGAGATCACTTGTTGTGTATTAACCTTCAAATAAAATGATGGATCAAGGTGTTATGATGTGGTAACGTTGTATACTCGCGCTTTGAACGTTTGGGTGATTTTTAGCTTTTTAGATTAAATAAATAAATTGTTTAACTATCTGGGTTACCTATTTTCGAAGAGAATATTATCGAAATATTGTAAGCAAACTATCGTAACTTTTAATCGACAAACGTTAGAGAGCGGATGTGAGATGAACTTTCTAACAATGAATAGCTTACAGTGTATACAGTACGAACATATTGTTTGTCTAATCAATTGAGGCTAATTCAATGTAAATTCATGACTAACATAGTCGATTCTTATCTTGAAGTATTAACGTAATAATAGTTCTATTTTATAAAAAGTGCTGGGAAAATTGTAAAAAAAAACACTTTGCAGTTAACTGTAAAGCTGTATTTTCACAATACCGCGATGTTAGAAATTAAGACGTTAGAAAAATTTTGATATTTGAGAAATCAAAATACCAATGTTAAGACATAATTAAAGTCATAGGGCAATACATTGAATTTCAAAATACTAATATAAAAAAAATACTAAAATAAAAATTGTACAAAATTTGTTACACATTATTAAGAAATACATTAAGTTCTGAACTGAATCTTGCTTATTTTTTCCGCCCTTTGATCTTCCCTTTTCATTTTTCGCATTCGACGCATCCCCAGCCATGATCGCTCACTCAAGGAGGTTGTGATGGGCCGAGCAACGAGTGCACACATCACACCCAGGTTGAGTGAGTAACCTGGACTGAGGTTTAATCAATCTATTTTCTTGTCTCTTCTTTTTTCTTTCTTCTCTCTTCTTTTTTCTTACAAAATGATCTAGAAATTGGTGTACACAACAGGAAAATATACATACAAATTAATCAGAATGAATTTAATACTGATTAAATAATATTGATGCCTCGCGTTTCGCGGCGGTATTTATATTAGTTTGACACGTAGAGGATTCTGGGTTCGGTACCGGTAGACACCTAAATAATGCATTTAGTTGTCTGTTTTGAGTCTGAGTGTTTGTGTACTCCTCTTTATGTATCCATAGCAGCCATGATACAGGGAATCCTAGTGTAGAGCTATGAGTGTAAGAGTAAAGCGTTAATAAAAAACGAAAAACGACAACCTAAGTAAGATTGCTCTCCCTAGGTTAAGCTACTAGGGTTCATTGCTTAGGTATGCTGTTCCGATTTTCGAAGTTATATGCGTTTAAAAAATTATTATCACTTGTTTTAACGGTGACGGAAAACACCGTGAAGAAACATCTCCATAAAGTTCTCAAAGTTGTTTGAAGTTTACTAATTCGTACTTGGACAGCGTGGTGGAGTATGGCCCCACCCTTCTCATTCCGAGATCCATACTTTGCAATGGACCAATAACAGGTTGATGATGCCAAATGTAATAACTGCCATAATAAATAGCGGGGTTTTAAAAATGTAATATTATGGCAGCGTAATATTAATAACATTTATTTATTTTAATTATCTGTTCTGTAATGTCCAGGTAGGTTTCAGTAATGGCTAGTTGTGTCTACCGGAATTCTTCACCAGGGACAATGACGACTCATTGTAGGCAACAACAACAATAATATATAAAGAAAAATAAAATTATTCAATAAAAACGATGTTCATACCGGGCGAATATCCACGTTGCATAAATCTACAAGCGTTTTATCGTGAGTTTGGTCGATGGTGATGGAAATAGACCGATGTGAGTTTCGCCTCAAACCGATCGAATGTCTTATTCTAGCTATTTCGGTGGCAATAAGTGGTGTTCGGATTCGAGAGTAACTGCGACATTCGAGCTTGGTGACAGGGACTAAAGCGTCGGCATGGTTACTGACATTAGGTGATAGAAATTAAAAGAATAACATTCCCGTTTGCTGCTGCCATACCATAAATAAAATTATTTATTTGTAATGACAACCCGCATGGTGCAGCGGTCACTATACCGGTCTATCAACCCGAAGGTTCTGGATTCGATTCCCTACTAGGCAGATCATTATTGATGAATTTAGATTTCCGTTTTGGGTTTGGGTTTTGTCTGCTTGTCTTTTTAGGAGTATAAAAACCGTATTTAATCATATTGTTTGCTTGAAATTATTAAAGTCGTGATTGACTTTCTGTTACCTAAACGTAAAATCTGTTTTGCAATGTAATGTTCTGTTGTCTTTCAGAGTTTACGTATAGGACACAAATCTTACTTAAGGTCGAAAAAAGAACGCCCTTTTAAGTATAACATACCGGTATGGTATTACAAAACAAATGACTAAATACTTAATTATAACTTGCACAAATACACAACAGTGAATTCTTTCGTTGTAGTACCTACATTTATATATGTGTTGACCTAATAAGACATCCTATCGATCGCTTTCTGTAAATAAAGCTGTTTTATTACATCCCATTTTATCGAGCAATAATCCAAAAGAGCCAATTAATTAATTAATTAATTGAATTCTCATAAAAACGGGGTTATTCATGGTACTTATGAGAGGACGTCAACGACAACTTTTATAGTCAGCTAACAGAAGGGGTGCGGTTCCGAACGCCATCTATTATTTACAGTACGAACTACGCTTGGTCTACCCTCGTTTACATCATAATTAATTTCATTTGATTTTATAGGTTTCTTTCATTCTTTCATTGTAATGTGAAGGATAGAGGGTGTGAATTATCTCTTTATTTGTAAACGGCCGCGGTAATTAACTAAGTGTGAAGTTTTTCTTTTGTTTTTAATTGTTTATGTAGTAATAACCCAAAATTATCTATTTATTCTGATATCATTAAAAGTCGTATGAACGTCTAGTTTTTCGATATATTCCTTATACCGACAGAATATGTATAAATAAATATTGTTAGGTATACCAAAGTTCCAAATTATGTTGCTATTGTATGTTAACATAATACTTCAATTCAATTTAGTTTTGTACTCGAGATGTTTGGCAGTCACGAGGAAGCTGAGTATTGCAAATTTATAATATTATGAAATACAATATAATGACTAATACAATATAATGACTAATACAATATAATGACTAATACAATATAATGACTAATACAATATAATTTAGGTAACTCATAAGCATATGTTTAATCTTGACATTGAATAATTTGAATTACAGTATATGTTTTGTTTTATCCATTTAAATTTTGGTAGCTAAAATGTACTTAACGCTTGTGTATATCTACAATTGAAATATGACTGCCTTTGTCGTAAACGCGTATTTCTGATTACTCTCATATAGGTACGCAGTGGGTAGATATGTATGTACATTGTATTTGATCTCAATGATCTTCAATTACGTATATCAGCCGGTCCTCTCACAATTGGGTATAAATGAAGTCGTCTGTTACAGTGGTTCTCAAACATTTAACATACACATTTTTCTTTCAACAACATACATAAGTGGCCTAAATTTAAGTGGTAACTTGTTGAACGTAATACGTTTTCCACGTACGTGATATGCACCAGTTACAACTTGTAGTTAGTAATAAGTAGTTGCTGTAAAATATACGTTCGGCTTTCAACTTAAAATCGGAAAACCACGGCGGGACATTTTGCGGTAAGCTGTTGTTATGAACTTGCAGTCAGCTTACACAAGTCAATTTATGCAGGTCACAACACCTAGGGGTTTACAAACTTGATAAAATTGTTGTTGAATTACTTAATTTACAAACAATTCGCATTCAAATGGATAATTTAAGCCAGTGGACTTTCGCTGGCTTGAAGATATCCATTTGATTATTCATGCTATATACTTTTTTTTGTAAGTAAATATAAAGATAGGGCAGCCAGGCTATCTCATGTGAAGACGTCACGCTTACTTCTAGACATGTGCAATACCAGGAGAAACAACAATCCATCGTCTATTTGCAAACACACTTGTCATGCGTTTTGGGAATATCTCAAGAGGAGGCGTGAAACACTATGCATACACGTGATAAAAAAGAGATCGCAAAGTGAACAGTGGCGGACCGCGTGCGTGTAATTGATGAGGATGAAGCTTCATCCTTTAGTGCATAGTGTGATGGAGGATGGATGACGAGGGCCACAGATCAAACGGTTCTCCGAAACACTCACCATTTTATGGCCTATAGAAAATGTGAATACCAGAAATATAACTTTTTTTAAATTTAACATCTACCACACATTTTAAAGTCCATCCCTTATTACCATTAAGCATTAAGTTTACCCTTTACAAGAGTTCGCATTTTTTTCTAAACTCCAAATTTGGTATTATATCCAGGGTATGCCTATTAAGTATACTCTAGCGTTTTCGAAGCGCAAAAAGATTTGAGTCCAGCAGCAAAAATATGGGTTGCTGCAGTAGCCATATCATCAATTAAGTGCAATTCCGCTGCTGAAGTCGGGTCTGCTCTCAGACTGAGAAGGCGCGGGTCAGTAGACTTAACATGTCTTTGAAAACATTGTGGAGAACTCTTGAACGTAGATGAAACAGTGAAGTTTCCTTCATCGTTAAAGCCGCATGTATACCTATGTTGTTACAACACAGTGCACACCAAAAGAACAAAAATAATTATTATTATGTACCTGTTATTCTATTGTTCTTTTGGTGAGCATAATAACGTATATTGCATTGTATAATATGTGAGTAGATATATCTTCAGAATCTGAAGTTATTATCTACAACAATATTACAGTGCCAGTCATCGGGCGTCATTCGCTACTAGCGCCGTGTATTGTGTTGATGGTATTTCTGTATAATTTATGTATTAAAGCGACGTGGCAAGTTTGTTTGTAAGTCGGTGTCTGAATTACAGTACATTATCAGCGATGAAGTTGATGTGAAGGCGTCTAAAGCCCCATGTCTCTGTACGAAAAGTTTTGACGTCACTTACGCTAGGGTTTGAGATATTAATATGGACATTGTGATTTGCATATTAATTTTGGCAAATTAACTGGTGAACGTATAGGCACTGTATGTTATATGATAACAAGATTTTAATTTAGTCGTGTGGTGTCCTTAAAGTTTTAACATTTAGAAGTAGTTAGTTACTAAATTGCAGTTAGTAATTTTACGTGTGTATCCTTGTTCATTTATTATTTTCGATCGAAAGATTGCTGTTGACGTCCGTAATACATATAAATAATCTCGTTTTATGTCATTTGAAACAAACGGCAACAAAAACTTGCGCGAACAAAGATCGTGGGACTTTTCTATGGGGTTTGATTGTAAAATCAGGAAAGTGAGATAAGGCATATACTCATTTTAGTTTGAATGCTTCTACTATGTCTATGTTGACGATTCTCAGGGATAGCAATGGTTTTGTGGTGCTGTCCTCAGAAAGCAGTCCTATTTTGATTTGGTTCTACTGATCTCTTAAAATCAGAATATGTAATACCCGTTTCCTACCTTTACGTTACTTTTTAAACCTTGTTTATTCAAAAATATAGGCGCGTCGTACACCTACATGATAAGCACACACCTAATTGAATACACGTATTAACTTTCAAATCCAGATTGAGCTATGTGTTCCAAGTTATTGTAACCCCGTATCACATGACGGGAATATGATACCGTGCGGTGAGTGTTGGATATCGGCGGACATGCGCACGCGCCGGTGTCGGAAGCTGCCCACAAGCGCGCTTCCGTTCGCGTTGATAAGGCTTCGGTTTTTACCAAGAATTTAATTTTACAATTGTAAAATACATTTTATGTGAATCCGGATAAAGTTTGCTGGAGAGGATTGTCATTGACACATGTACATTGAACCGTTACTTTATGAATAGTAGATATAAAGTATTGTATTTACTAGTTATTTTATATACATAAATAATGTTTGGATGGTACTGAATAAGTTTATAAAGAATGCATTTATAAGCGCGGTTTACTTCACTGGAAAAATGATTTGCAAGTTATATTAGTTTGGTAACCAAGTGTCGTTAAGTAGCAGTTAAAGTTTCGCTGTGATACGTGTAAATGTATTCAATACATAGCAAAGTTGCTATAAATCTTCGTCTAAGTGAGCAGAGATAGAGTTTAAGCACGCGCTCGCGTCGTCGCCTTCAATCTAAGTTTGGCGAGCGTCCGTCCGCTACACTCCTGCATAATGAAATGGGGATGCCCTAGAATTCACAAGTTCGCCGATACCAGCGATAATTACCACCTTGTCTGAACATCATCAGTATTCACATTTATGCATAAACCTCACCCCACCAGTTGGGAGTCGCAATTTTTTACAAAATTTATCGCGTCTTTATGCGCTCTGGCCTTCTTATCTTCGGGGCAAAAACATTTATCTAGTATCTGTCACTTAAAGCCTTTGCTCTCATGTAAACGGGTGACCTTATTTTTTGCTAAAAGGCCCCAGCTATCAGTTCGCCTCGCGACACAATATTACCCTGTACGGCGATATATCGCGTTCGAATCACGTCATCGTTCACCCTCCGCGGGGCGTGGCTCTTAAAGGACGAGTTTACGGGAAGTTTCGCATAATGCTCGCGGCAAATATGGGCCTTTGCCGCTCTTGACAACCCTATCCGTGACATTAGCACGAAATTTTTAAAATAACATTTTTTACCGTCGTTTTACGACCGTTGCGTCGTAACATATTGTCCAGATAAGAAAAGAAACGCAGGATTTTTTCAATTTTACGTTAAGAAACCGGTGTTTTACTATTTAAGGTATATACTATTGCAGCTGTAATTTAAAATTCAATATAAACAATAACGAGTTACATATAAAAATGTTTCGTATTCTATACTTTGTCTCAAAATGATTTCAAGTATAATAATTGTTACGATATTCGAGGCTTAGTCTTAATGAAAGCGAAATTGATATTCTGTATTGGTTTATTAAATAATTGGAGTAGGTAAGCAGGTTTCGATGCGATAGTGCATTTTTATCCGATTCTTCCGGTCGAACAACGAAACAAGCACAACCATTTTATAAATTTACATTGTATTGGCCTTACAGCTCGTATTGTGATGATGTATTTTTTGTTATAATTATTTTTAGTAATAAATATCTAGAAGTTTCTCATTTTACCCAAATAAGGTATGCGATATTAATAACACTAACAAAATCAACGAGCAAGTTTTTTTTTTAAATTGATACATGTTTGTTGTGTGTTTTTAATAGCATACCAAACCTATTTGACATAGATTTCCATGGCTTACGATGGCTTGGCAATGACGCTAAGTAGACAGAATGCTCGTTGGTTCATCAATTCATTATTGTACCACAGAAGGCCACGGGACTCAGAATGTGAAAGGTCTGGTCATAGTGGATAAGTGTGGATTGGTAGACTTTACACTTCTGCAAACTCTAGGCCAATTAATTTTCCCCATGTTGCTTTGCTTCACCGTGAAAGCAAATTTGTAACACGCACGTAACATCGAATAATCAGAGGTGAACGGGATTCTAAATCATATCACTATTTATAATAGTTCGTAACTTATACAATAGCAATCGCAATTCGCACCTGCAAGTAATGTGGTTTACAGTACCAGCCTGTGGGATATTGTACCCCTGATTCAAGGGTTTGGTAACGCAGACTTAGTTATACAAGACATTTTGACTTACTTCACTTAGGAAAACAAGGAATTTGTTATCAACTCCACTCAGTGATCAAAGATATCCATGGGTTACACGTGGATATAGTCGGCCAGTGTCGTGGTCAATTATTGTTAGGTGAGCTGATTACCTTTTCGCTATTATATCCGATACCTAACATTTAATTGCATATTATCTGTTTGCACAGTACTATATATATAAAATATATGTATATATGACAACGCATCTGTTATAAACGTCCACGGGACATTTGCAGGGAGCGCCTGTTATGAATCCAGAGTGTGATGGATGGATGTGCTGCAAGCCATCTACTGCCATGTATATTTATTACGGATTTACCTATTACCTACAACCGAAATGTTAGTTTAATCTACATTTGAAATGATTCAATCTAATGTGCATTAATGATGCAATACGTACTTGCGAGTATCGTTTGAAGTATTGCAATTAATTTTGATTTCCAAAAACGTCTCTTTATCCCCAAAAAAAATTGACGAAATTAGCAAAGATCCAGTGCAATTATGAAGAAAATTAAAAATTCTTTAGAAGCACTTTGTTGAAAAGTTTTCTCCTTTTCGATCGAACGACGCAAAAAAAGTTCCGTCTTCCTTAGGTCGCCTGGAAAGTTGTGCAAACTTTAAAGACAAATTGTCAGTTCCTAAGTGAAGCAAACATTATAAGGCTAAAACGTTTGCACAAGATATTGTGTGATCCTATAACTAGTAAGTGTGTTATGATGGTGAAGGCGCAACTTTAGTTGTTTAGCTTGAGTTTAGTTATTATATTATACAGTTTAAAGCTAAACATAACAAACACCGACATTTAGATTATCGCCCGAGTTATTACAAAACCACAACAATCCTGTAAGTTTAATCTCTTTTAGGAAAACGTTCGGTAAATCTACAAGCCGATAATACTATTATTAGCGTCCTACTTTTGGAATAAATTATTTTCTGAAATTAATTTATAAAAGTTAAATAACATAACTTATTTGCTGATTCAACTTTTGGAACATCCCTTTTTGGTACCCTTGATATTTTTAAAAAAAAATACGGTTTCGCTCTGTATCCTTCCTTGTGCAGATAAAAAACTCTTTGAGTGTCAGTAATAAGATAGCTTTTTAAAACTGGCACATATCAAAAGTATATTTCGCATGTTATGCCTTTTAAATGTCTTGCATGTGAATTTCCATAACGGTTTAATGTAAATGTAATAAAAAATTCTAAATGTAGCGTCGTTTTTCTTGTGAAGCGCTCTTAGTTGTACGAGTGCTTATAGTTGTGTGATATATATTAATGTGTGTGTGCGACACTACGACAGAGCACTTAGCGGAGCGCGTTCGAGGCGGGGTCGCATCAATCACAACACAATTTTATATCAAATGTCGCTCTCAATCAATTTGTGCCAGGATCGTGTTCCCGCTACGCCAGCGACGCTCACCTTATGTATTTTTATGCCTGATAGAGAATTATTCATGTAAGTGTGTCTAGTTTTTTTCAGTTTCAGGCGCCAAACCTGATTTAAACTACAGTTGGCTTTGGTTCGAGTCCTACACACAGAACAGTGACATTTTAAGTACTTAAAATGTCACCGTTTATTATTACAAATGTAACAATACTTCACGTTATTTTGTACGAAATAATTATATTTGTCAAAACTACATATGTATGTCCTTATAGCACGAGTAGAACAAAATGCACAATTTAAATCTGTACAAACAATTCCTTTTAATAAATGTGATTTCCAGCAAAATGGAGTGCGTCGAGTTAATCAAGCGATGGATTATCGTCAGTAAATCTGTTTAATGTACGAATATTTTATTTTACTCCAGATATTCCAC